>JAKCPI010008398.1:0-19600 GCA_023213315.1 Euborellia annulipes
TGATGGTTATATTTCATTAAAACCGAAACTGTTTCCTCAATAGAGAGTTTCATTTCGTGGAGACTAACTACCTGGCTGCTTGCTCCTTTATCCTCATTGTTATTATAATAATGTAAAAAATTTTTGTTATAATCCGATTCAAAATTTCTTTGCAATGTTACAGTAATATACCAGTAATATTTTTTGGAATGTTGCAAATAAAATATTGCTGGAATATTATCACAATATTTCAAAAAAATTTGTTGAACCGAATATTGAAAATTTTTTTTCAATATTACAATAATATTTCACCAATATTATATTTGTAATATTGCAAAAAAATATTGCTGGATTATTTCTATAATATTACAAAAAATTTTAGGAAAATTTGTTCTAAAAATTTTTTTTTAATATTATAATAATGTTCCAGCAATATTTTATTTGCAACATTCCAAAAAATATTGCTGCGATATTGCCACAATGTTGTAAGATAGAAAGATTCCTGCAACATTCCAGCAATATTTTGTGCTCTGTGGGATAAAGCAGGGAAATTTTATCGAAGAATTAATCAAATTATTTTTATATAGTATCAGTTTTATTATAAAAATCATTATGTGGTTTTATTATGCAAGTGGAAATTTTCAGAAAATTATTCGGTTTTCAATTTTTTTTTTTTTTTTATTTTCTCAAAATTCGCTCCAACGATTTTGATTAAAATTCAAAAATCAATTATATTTTAAATGCTCTTTAAAATATCGAACTTTGGGATTTGGCGCGCTAACTACAATCTGGGCTCTTATTTATTCATATGATTACTTTAACTAGATGTGAAAAGACTCAAAAGTCATTGTCAATTAGCTTATTCAAGGGATAGCTAGTTAATTAGATGTGAACCAACCAAGTCGTTTTATTTGACCATAAGTGCAGGGTCGCCGCGTGAGGATGGCACAATTGTTCACCGCACAAGGGCGCCTGGGCCAGGGGGGGGGCAAAATTTATAGTATAGTTTTTTTTAAATTTAATAATGATTTTTTTTAATTTAATAATGTAATGTTATTTAAATTTGACCCAAATTTAATATACTAGAAAAGAGTATTTGACATATAATTTGCAGCGCTATATAAGAGTGCAATAGCCCCCCCCCCCCAACTTTCAATTTGAACAAGGGCGCCCTGCATGATTGAAAAAACAGCCCAAAGGTTATTTGCCTTGAGAATAGGCAACCAAAATGCCTAGCTGTTGAAATAGTAGTCTGTCTCGCGTACGCATAATACAATTTGATTTTTTTTTAGCAGAGCCAATGTTTCCATCATTAACTTCGACATTAGGAAAGTTTCTTCAATAATAATGGAATTAAATTCTCAAAATATATAAAAAAAAATTGACGTTTTCCTCGTAATATACTATAATTTCAAATTTAAAACAGAACCGTCGTCTCTTGATATTAGCTGACGTATTTCCTGGTGACGTTTTTTTGTTTTTTTGCTAGGGCCAGGGCCTTTCCTAACCCTTTTGGTGCCCCGCCCCCACCCCTGCTCTCAATCATTATTTTGAAGTCACAAAATGTACACAATAACATGTTTGTTCGTTAAAATTTAAGAAAATAAATCAAAATCTACTTATAAATTGGGCAACTGATGATTACTTGACTGGCCGGTTTATTAAAAATTAAGTAAAGCAAACATGGGCGTAGCCAGACTTCTTGTTAGGGGGGGCAACTCCTCGTTAGGGCGAAGAGGGGGGTTTGCAATTAATATCTACATAGAGTATTAATTATTTATTTAAATAAAATAAAAAAATTAAATTAATGTAGTGAATTGGAGTGTTAAAAAAAATTTCCAATGGGAAAAATATATATATATATATATATATTTTTTTTAATTTTTAGGACCAGCCAGGGGGGGGGCAACGGCCCCCCTGCCTCCCCCCTGGCTACGCCCATGAAAGCAAATAAAAGTATTATTGTTGTTGTATGTAGTATTATTTAGTAATATAACCATCCCCTGAATTTTTTTTTTTTTCAATAATTTATTTTTTAATATACCTACCACTAGTGAAAGTCAAAGTCAGTAAGAGAATAATTAAGTAGAGACGTTGTAGCTTATAAATAAATATTTGTCTCTTTACATTTGCTTTTAGCTGAATCAAGAAAAATTTAAATTTCATATAGGGGGAGAGGGCGGGACATTGGGACAGTACAAATAAAATTAGCTGTGTATAGTTTGGCTTTCAATATTATTGATCATATAATGTTATGTTGTTGAGACTGATAAATGCACTATCTATTGCCATAGGCTTAGCGCTTTTTCACCAATAGATGAATTAGATTTTTGCAATTTTCCAAAAAATCCAAATTGTCCCAATGTACCTCTTGGGTGAGGTAGATTTGGACAGTGAAGAGGCAGATGTGGACAAAAACAATTTGTTTTGTTCTAAAAAAATAATTTGGTGAATAAAGGTGGCACAATCTAACACAGTGGTTCCCCAACCCTTTCTGGAAGCTGACTAACACCTATCGCCCCCCTTTTCATTTTCATTGTATGTCTAATTTTAATCTAAAGTGTAAATAATAATGCAGTTTTATTATTTTAAACAATTTTGTTACCGTAGATATCAGTAGCGTAGCTAGGATTTCTGCTTGGGGGGGGGGGGGGCCCAAATGTTTTATGAACCCCCCCCCTTCTCCAAGAAACTTAAAGTGGATAAATTTTTTTTAGATAATATAATAATTATAAATAAAAAAAAAATAAAAAAATTTTTTTTTTTCTTGAAATAAAAAATAACACTAGTCGACAAGGTTTTTTTCACAAGAAATCTGATTAGTGAACCTAGTGCATTTTTTCACCCTGAATTCAGATATGTAGTTAGAATTTTTCCATCAGGCACAGTTTTAGAGATATAGAGCAAAATAGATTTTAGTCGAAAATGGGCTCTAAAACGGCTTTTATTTAAAATGTTCAAATTATTTTTAACGCGACACCCCGTCAAATTATGCAGATAGTTAGAATACATATAAATTTTAAGTTTCATTCCAATCGGAAGTCATTTAGACGTGCCTCAAACGGCTTAAAGTTTAGAAAAATCGAAATTTTCAAGATTTTTTTTGCTTTGGTCACCCCTAATACAATTTTAGATATCCCTGAATGAAAAAAACATATATGTACGATATTCTATAGTTCTTTGGCTTTCTAAAAAGCATTCATTCGTAAAAATCTGTTAATTATGAACGAAATTATTAATAAAAACGTGAGCAAAGAAAAAACACAAGTACACTCACTGGTCGAAAAAAATGGACTTCAATTGAATTAAAAAGCGAACCCTATCTACGAGAAGCTAATGTATCCTCTCTGAGCATCGGGTCACGGGCACTAACTTTATTATATATTATTAAAAAAAAATATTTTTTGAATCTCATATCTTTCTTTATACTTCTAAAAGAACAAGAGGTCCATTTTTTTCGTCCAGTGAGTGTACTTGTGTTTTTTCTTTCCTCACGTTTTTATTAATAATTTCGTTCATAATTAACAGATTTTTGCGAATGAATGCTTTTTAGAAAGCCAAAGAACTATAGAATATCGTACATATATGTTTTTTTCATTCAGGGATCTCTAAAATTGTATTAGGGGTGACCAAAGCAAAAAAAAATCTTGAAAATTTCGATTTTTCTAAACTTTAAGCCGTTTGAGGCACGTCTAAATGACCTCCGATTGGGATGAAACTTAAAATTTATATGTATTCTAACTATCTGCATAATTTGACGGGGTGTCGCGTTAAAAATAATTTGAACATTTTAAATAAAAGCCGTTTTAGAGCACATTTTCTACTAAAATCTATTTTGCTCTATATCTCTAAAACTGTGCCTGATGGGGAAAAACTGAATTGATATTTGAATTCAGCATGAAAAATACTTCTAGAATTTCATATCTTCATTCTTGTGAAAGAAAAAAAGTTCATTTTTGTCGACTAGTGTAATTTTAATACAAAATTCGCAAATATTAGAGATTTTTTCATAAAATAATTATTTAAAAAAAAAAAAAAATCATTATGGAAAACAATAGGTATTTTTTTTGTTTTGGACAAGGCTTTGGGGGGCCCGGCCCCCCTGAATTCGCCACTGGTAGATATATAAAAACAGCCAACGCAGTTTTTATCTGTTCACTCTAACTGTTGTAGTAACTGTTGTACAGTAGCACCAAAAACACATGATTTGAAATTTTGTCGCTTAGGTGGTTTCTGAAATAAACGATTCACTTAAAAAAAGAGAAAAAAAAAATACAAATTAAAATCAATTAGTAAGATTACAATATCAATCAATATATCAGGTCGGATATATTCCACAATCAGGACCGCAGACAGGGGAGGCAAGGGGGGCTATATCCCCGGGCCCGGGCCCGGGCCCATTGCGTTCCCACCTTAAAATTCTAATAAAAAATAATTTTCATGGTTAAAATTTCAATTTAAAAAAATCATTTTCTTGAATTTTTTTTTCCTCAGGGGGCCCGGGCCTTTTAATCTCAAATCAATCTTTTTCACGACTCAGGATAGCTAATAAAAATATACTGTAATAAAAAAAAACGTTTTTAAAAAAATGCTTTTATTTAAATCGAACTAAAAAGAGATAAATAATTTAATTCAATTGTTCTTGTTAAAATTGTTGAATATTTATAACTTAAAATAAAAGCGTGGGGCGCTTCGAAGTTATTCCGAGGCTATAGACAATTCCTTAAGCTATTAATGATCGCCCCACGCTTTTATTTTAAGTTATAAATATTCAACAATTTTAACAAGAACTATTAAATTATTTATCTCTTTTTAGTTCGATTTAAATAAAAGCATTTCTTTTTAAAGTTTTTTTTTATTATATTTTTATTTTAATCTTTTTAGTCTTTTTTATTATTATAGAATATTAAGAAAGCGTGAGGCATCAAATAAAGTACCACATTAGTTTGGTATATTTTGGTAAAACCCAACTGATGATTAGCGTCATCAAAAATGACCCTTAAATATCAAATTTCCCACCTCTAGCTCATCGGAAAGTCTTTTGAAATTAGATTAATACGCGAGAGGTTTCAAATAAAGTACCACATTAGTTTGGTATATTTTGGTAAGTAGCCCCGGGGCTCGTCAAGTCTGTCTGCGGCCCTGTCCACAATATAATATCTTAAATATTATATATAATTTCTTATTTATTAGTGTCCACATGTGCCTCTCTCTAGATGTCCCAATCTACCTCAATCATGTTTATAAACAAAATGAGGCTATACAAATAGCTAAAATAAACAATTACATCTGCATGTACCGAAATAGTAAGAATAAACAAGTCTACTTATCTCTAATATTTCAACTGTCTTAATTCAAACGTTCATATGAAAAATAATCGACCTCAAACGATTTCCGATTTTTTTACAACGAAGGACAAATATGATGTAGCAACGTGTAACTAGCTATGGCGTAGCTTGACGCTGTTAAAATTTTTCTATAATAAAATGGGCACTTAATGCACCCTAATGGTCAAAGAGTACAATCTAACTTTACATTTAGTAGCGCTAAAATTCGAATGTCCCAATGTGCCTCGTGTCCCAATGTCCCGCCCTCTCCCCTATTCCCCTACTTTGAATAATAAGTGAATAGGAATGCGTGTTCGGGGTTTTATAATCCTCTCTTCAATTTATTTATTATTTCACTAGCTGGGAATATTTATTTATTTATTTTTTTGAAATTTATGTGAAAAATCAATTTATGATATTATTTAATTTTGTAATCAACGACCTACATCTCGCAAATAAATGAACGCGAATGAGAGAGAGAGAAATGAAATTTAATTAAAATATAAAATTAATTAAAAGAAACAATTTAATAAATTAGCAAGGAAAGGAGAATTTAAAAAATATGATATGATGTAATTAGGTTTCAATCTACCCAGAATATACTATCTGTATCATTCAAAAGTATCCGCGCTAGCAGTGCACTCTATCGGTGGGAGAAACAACCAAGAGACCAAGTGCATGCAACCAACTCACAGATGCATGTATATTTGCTCATACAGACAAAATTTTTCAAATGCCTTAATTAATTAATCAATCTTATCAAAAAAACATTCAAAAAGATAAATTAGCATCTTCTCTCTAAGCTCTCTATGGCTGATTGAGTAAAATTTCTAGCCAATGGATACTTTTGGCTGATACATATAGTACACACGGATAGCGCTATCGTTAGTCTTACTTTCCTTTACAATCATTTGTGCAAGATCTTACTTATTACACACATTTTTTTTTTAATAAAAAATATTTATTTATTTATTTAGTATCCTCTGGATTGCAATATTGGATCTTATTACAATAGCCCTAAAGCAACTCTACAGTATAAGGAGAGGGAGTTGCTGCGGCATCCCGAGCTGTGGAAGGAACGTAAAGATGATTTTGTTGATTTTTTCAGATATTCTGAAATAATAAATAAAAATTAGGCTTTTGAACAAAATCGGCCAAAGAGTACTTTACTGTTATATTTTTTTTTCACTCAAAATTCGCTCTAACGTTTATGATTAAAATTCAAAAATCAATTATTTTTTCAATGCTCTTTAAAATGTATAATCTCATTTTGCCCTTGAAATCTTTTGAAGCACGCTTTACTCTTCTACTTCATAGGAAAGATACATGTCGGAGATATGGTTGCCATGGTAACAAAATATTAATAATAACCAATTAAAATAATTAACAAATATTAATATTTTTCCATATTTATAAATTTTCAATTAAAATAAAGAGGATAACGAGAAGGAGAAAAGAAAAAATTGTTTATTTATTTTTTTCAACAACAAAACGTTATTGTTACAACAATACTTTAAACTAATAATATTGGCGCGCATTAATGAATAATAATAATACTCCAACAATTAATTAATTTACATATTGGGGGTCCAGGCATTCTTATTTAAGCAATTTTGTACCCAAATGGCTTAAATAAAATCATCGGACTGCCTGGGGTCTGAACCCGCAACTCTTGGTATACGAGGCCAACACGCTAACGCCTACTCCAAGCCCGAGAGCGAAAAAAATATCATTACTATTCCAATCCAGAGCCTGCTTGAGGATTTGTTTATTTTTTTTATTATTCATAGAATATACAAATGGAAAGAATACATAAATATTTCTCTACACATTTTCTATGGGAGAAATCGTAACTTTAGGAATTAATAACTCAAAAAGTTATAGGAATTTCGGGATGAAAATAATTTTCCTATAATACTTAGAAGGTCCTCTTTAAGCATAAAAAATTTGATTTCAAAATCCCAAAGAGAAGTTGCCCAAATAGATCGTGACAGACAGACGGACATTAGCGAATTATATAAATAGTAGGAACCGACCGAATATTCGGTTTCGGTTTCGGCCAAAAAGTAGCCGAAACTTTAGGCCGGCCGAAACCTGAGTCTGAAAAGTTGGGATGAGACTCGCATGCAAAAAAAGAAAAAAATTTTCCGCAGGATGGAAAAAATTTCAAAAAAAAAAAAAAAAAGGTAAAATAATAATAATTTTTTATAGGAAATACAAGTTTCTGTTTCGGTTACGGTTTCGGCCGAAACTAAGATTGAGGCCGAATATTCGGTTTCGGTTTCGGCTGAAAATCTTGTTTCGGTCGGACCCTAATAAATAGATATTTTTTTAAACATATTTTATTTCAAAACATTAAATTTACACCTAAAAGGTTTCCGCCTTGAACATAGGCAACCACTTCGACTATCTATCCAAAGCATAATCTCGAACTAACCACGTTAATTTTTTTTCTAATTCAATTTATTATTGAATACTTTGAATAATTCCCTCCGCTCCTTTTTTATTTTTACAAAGATCTCCCCCCCCCCTCCCTCTGGCCTAATTCTAATTCATTCTCTTTTGACAGTGATCTAATCTCTTGGCTTATAGACAATACAAACAATGGGCTTTAAATTAATTTGATGATCTACTCTACTAATTTCATGAATATAAATATCCTTTTTAGAGATCATCATCATCATATCACATTAAATGATATATCATACGCACACACACAAGTTTTTTTTTTTTTTTCCTTTCGTTATCTTGCACGCAGAGGCTGTTTATACACGTAAATGTTTTGTTTATTAACTAGAAAACAACCACTCTGGTGGATTGCAAACCTTTTATTATTTCATACAAGCAAATTGTTTTTGCTTTTTAAACCAACATAAGAAATGTGGGACAATTAAAATGGATTTTTTATTAAATTAAAATACAAGGCACAAAAGTGTTACTGAAGTCATATTTTGACCAAATGAATAAAAATATCGGCACAAAACCTAGTAATTGTATTTGTAATGTAATGTATTTATTACAAGATGTGGATTTTATAGCTGGATAGTACGAGGACCGGTCAATAAGTCCTTTTTGAATTTCCCGCCTCTTAACTGAAATGGCAACAGTGCTCCTGTCAGCAGGCAACTATCAGCTGACTCCTGTCGAAATTTGAACGAGCTGGGTCTTTTAGTTTTTGTTTGGCATCCATTAATAGCAGACTACCTCGTGATTTGAGAAGACAATGCAGGACAATGCAAGGGTGCACATATATACAGTTTCCATGTCAAAAATCCATGAATTGAGCTACGAATGCTCCCACATCCGCCCTATTCTCCGGATTTAGCCCCGAGTGACTATTCCTTGTTTCCAAATCTGAAAAAATGGCTCGGCGGAAAGAGATTTGACTCCAACGATGAAATCATCTCACAAACAAATACCTATTTTGATGTCCTCGACAAATCTTATTTTTTGGAAGGGATAAAAAAATTGGAGAAACGTTGGACAAAGTGTATAGAGCTCAAAGGAGACTACGTTGAAAAATAAAATAATTTTTTATCCAAAAACCTGTGTTTCATTCAAAAAGTCACGGACTTATTGACCTGCCCTCGTAGTTAGCGTATAAAGAAAAGAATAGCAGCTATGAGTACGAAACGTTAGCAAAGAGGCCTAATAAACGAAATACTCATAGCTGCTATTCTTTTCTTTATAAGCTAATGTATTTATTGATTATTCATGTTTGCTTGCTGGAAGGTAGGCAACCCAAATTGCCAATATCAATGATTCTATCTCTTTTACTTATTTGTGAATTAGATTAGAAATTAACTAAATGTTCACTCTAGAGTAATTTAAATAAAATTATTATTATTATTATTTATTAGTTTTAAGACGAGCTCAGCCACTTAGGCTGTAAATAAATTTATTGACGAACTGCTTAGTGGCACAAATCCTTTGTGGCTAGGTCATCAAGCAACAATACAAATTGTTGCTCCCGGTAATAACAATGATAATATTTTTTATTTAAATTACTTCAATGAACAACCTAGACTTTTTTTTAAACGCTCACACTTTTTTCTCACTCACACACACATACCATCTATTGCAATAGTATTGAGACTAAAGCCCGGCAGTTAGGCAGCCCAAATGGCACACGTTCACTAATATATTAAAAAGATAAATTTTTATGGTAATAAAAGCCGATCGCCCATTTGTCTGCTTTGAAAAAGATATTTCTAAGTCAGACCAGCTGCCATTTGGGCTGCCTAACTTCCGGGCTTTATTCTCAATACTATTGCAATAGATGGTACACACAGTCTTTTCGGCAACTTTTTTAAAATTTATTTAGTGGTATAAATTCATCCAGATATTTCGGAAATCTAAGGAAGTTGTCTTCACTCATCAGTGGACCTCCATCCATTATTTTATTTTTATTTTATTTGAAATTCTTATCTGGATCCCCGTTTATTTACCCGAGGTGCTTACGTGTACGGAGACACACACCTCAAACCCAACCGGCCTCTGGCCGTAGCCATCTACAGGCACCCCGTGAAGTTACATTATTTCCTATCTCTAACTCCTCCTCCTGTCTTTATTTCTAGTTAGTGAACTAATCCTTTTTTCTGGTTCCACCCGGTTCCTTTTATCCAATCTCTTCTATGCTAGGGAGGATGTTCTAGTTGAGGAGGGACTCCCTCAGCACCGGTCCATCCATTTATTTGCTCAAAATCATTCGAATGCAAAACTTGAAAAGCAGACTTAATTAAGGAAGTTTCCGAATCTCTGTAAGTTAATTTATACCTTCAAGAAAAATAGCTCTTTTGGATAGCTTTAATGAAGAAAGTTTTTTCTTTTTTTTTAAGGTCTTCCGGCATCTAAGGCCATTTAGACCCCAGCCCTATTTATTTCAAATAAAATGAAGAAAGTTCCTTTACTATTCTTTTATAAGATCATCTATAAATAAATTGGCATGGATCATTAATTGAAACGAAATTTTTCGATATTCCCAAAGCTTTGTTAATAGATCTAGTATATGTAAATACCTTTAATCAATAATAAAAAAAAAATTGGATAAATAATCGTTTGGAATGTGCTTTAATGGTGAGTCACTACTAAAGTGTCCTCTATATAATTTTAAAAAGGTTGAATTAATCAATTTCACTTTGATGGCTTCAGGTGAAATGTCAGATAATAATTAAAAAAAGAATATTTATTTATTGTATTAATACATTTTTTAGCAATAAAAATTTTTGTTTTTATTATTTTATACAATGGGGGGGGGGCGTGATAGGATTAAATAGTTTTAGGGGAGGCTTGGTAACATAAAGTTTGGTATGAGCTACGAGGTTGAAATTTTACATTTAAGTTAGGTCAGTAGCGTAACGTTTTTTAGCTGGGCCCCCCCGCAAATTTTATTTCGGGCCCCATTATTAGACCATACAAAAAATATTTTTAAAATACCGTATATCCCTGAACTCTGAAGGCCCTGGCCCTTTCAAAGAGAAATTTTCATTATTTTTTTTTTTTAATCTAAATTTTTCCGTTTTTATCGGAGCCCTGAGGAAATACAGTTTTTTAGCCCGGCCCGACCCGTGGGCCCCCAAGATCCGGGGCCCCCCGCATTGCGGGGTCTGCGGGGGCGTACGTTACGCCACTGAGTTAGGTACCCCTCCCTTACAGTTAAAAGAAGATTTTGAACAAAATCCGCTAAAAAATACAACTACTTTACTAATGCACTTTTAAAGTTTTTTTCGAATTTCTCAAAATTCGTTGGAACGATTTTGATTAAAATTCTTAAAAGGGTCCGACCGAAACAAGATTTTCAACCGAAACCGAATATTCGGCCTCAACCTGAGTTTCGGCCGAAACCGTAACCGAAACCGAAACTTGTATTTTAGCCGAAACCATGATTTTTGGCCGAAACTGGCCGAAACCGTAACCGAAACCGAATATTCGGTCGGTTCCTAATTCTTAAATCAACTATTTTTTAGATGTTCTTTAAAAAGTATATTAATAAGTTTTTGTACAGGGTTCGCCGAGTGAGCTAGGAGACGGACGAAATAACGACAACACGGAATCACGAGAACACAATTTATTTAGCGTAATACATTTACAACAATAATACATTGCCATGACAACCATCAGAACCCCCGCCTCCTTAATCCCTACACATCCCCCTTTCTTTCATAGGGTGAGTCTCCTCGGTGGTTTGACGATTCTACCGCTCCTGGTTGTGTACGGTGGCGGTGTCGTTTCGGTTCCTGTGGTCGGCGCCGAACGTGGAGGTGGAACTGGGATTACTTGGATCCGGTTCCTGCGGAGGGTGTTCTCCTCGGAGTCCACTTCGTATGACCGAGGTTCTCCCCGGGTTCTCTTTATCTCCCCATACCTTTTCTGGTCCCGCACCCATACTTTTTCTCCTTCCTTCAATTGGGATTTCTCTCCCGTACGGTGCCTCTTGTTGTACCAATCCTCCGCTTTTCTTTTCCTTTCTTGTTCCTTCTCTTTGAAGTGATTCAACCTTTGGGACGGGGCCTCCAGGATTCCTTCCGGTATCGGGAGTGTGTTCCGGATTTTTCGCCCGAATATTATTTCCGCCGGCGAAAGCCCTGCGCTTAAAGGAGTTGTCCGGTATGCCAAAAGTCCTCTGTACACATCGGTCGATTTGGTAAAAATATTTTTTATTATTTTTACCGCCGCCTCCGCTAGCCCGTTGCTTTGGGGATACCGAGGGCTACTCGTGATGTGTCGAAACCCGTATTCCTCTGCAAATTCTTTAAATTCCCTGGAAGCGAATTGGGGACCGTTGTCGCTCCTCAAAATAATTGGGATTCCAAATCTTGCAAAAATCGCCTTCAATTTTAAAATTACATGGGAAGACGTCGTTTTTTCCAGATAGCTTACTTCCGGAAATTTTGAAAAATAGTCCATCACTACTAAATACTCTTTCCCTTTAAAGTTGAAAATATCCGTTCCAAGTTCCTTCCACGGGTAAGCCGGTAGAGGTGTAGAAATCAATGGTTCTCTTCTTTGCGGATTGTTCAGTAGACATTCACGACACTTGGAGATCCAGTCCTGCACGTCTGCATTCATATTCGGCCACCAAAGGGACTGTCTGGCTCTATCTTTGCACTTATTTATGCCCAAATGGCCCTCATGAATTCTTCTCAACATCTCGCCTCTTAAACTTTCTGGAATAAAAATTCGGTTATTATACATAAGTATTTTGTCTAAAATTGTAAATTCTCCGCGTTTACTTTCAAAATATTCTGGTATTTGGTTATCTTTTAACGATTTCGGCCAACCTTCTTTTACGTATTTAATTATTTTTTGAGAGAGAGAATCGTTCTCCTGATGAGATTTTACTAAATCTAAAACCACATCGGAAACCGCTAATTCCCTTCTTATTTGATGAACAAATAATTCTGTATCCCTTTCCTCTAAAATGTCTTTATCTTTCCTTTCATTCTCTAAGGTGAGCCTTGACAATACATCGGGCGTATGAAAATTTTTCCCCGCTACATGTCTAACGGTGTATGAAAATTTCATCAATCTCATTCTGAATCGTTGCAATCTTGCGGAAAGATCATTCAATGGCTTTTCCATTAAAAGCGCTACTAGTGGACGGTGATCCGTTAAAATTTCGATCGTCATCCCCAGAATATAATTTTCGAATTTCTCGCAGGCCCAAGTGATCGCGAGTGCCTCCTTCTCAATTTGAGCGTACCTTTGCTCGGTCTCACTCATGGCTCTGGACGCATACGCAATAGGTCTCCAACCTTCCCCTTGTTTTAGTTGTTCGATGACGCACCCCAACCCGTCTTTGGACGCATCCGCGGCTATCCTCGTTTCCCTATCCGTTTGGAAAACCGCTAGTGTAGGGGTCGTCGCTAACTTATTTTTTATTTCTTCAAACGCATTCAGTTCTACTTCACTCCATTGATCCCATTTATTCTCTTTTAATTTATCTCTCAAAGGCTTAGTAATGTCCATCATATATGGCACGAATTTTAATAAATAATTTGTCATTCCTAAGAATTTTCTCATTTCCTTCGCGTTCGAGGGCTTATCTAATTTCCTAATGGCAATTACCTTGTCGGGGTCGGACTTGACGCCGTTTTTATCTATTACGTGCCCTAAAAATTTTATTTGGTTTACACCGAAGACGCATTTTTTCTCATTCAATGTAAGCCCTGCTTCATTTAACTTTTCCAATACAGCCCTTAATCTCCTGTCATGTTCCCGTTTATCCTTCCCGAAGACTAGGATGTCATCCATATGGTTGATGACTCCATCCAAATCGCCTACTATCTCTGTCATTCTCCTTTGAAAATGTTCACTTGCAGACGATATTCCCATTGGAAGTCTTTTATAATAATAACGCCCAAACGGGGTTATAAAAGTGGTTATTTTACCCGACTCAGGGTCTAAGGGAATTTGAAAATATCCCGAACATGCGTCTAGCTTGGAGAAAACTTTCGCTTCTTCCAATTGTGCCAGATTCTCATCCACTGACGGAAGTTGTAATCTCTCCCGGCAAATGGACTGATTTAATTTTGTGTAATCTACACAAATTCTTAATTGCCCTGACGTTTTTGGTACTACTACCATTGGAGCGCACCACTCTGTTGGCTCTTCTATCCTACAAATTACGCCTTCTTTCTCCATCTTTTCTAATTCCTTCTTTACCTGTTCTCTTTGGGGTAGCGGGACTCTCCTAGGGGTGACTACCGCGTATGGCGTATTGAACGGTTTCAATTTAATTTTATAAAACCCTTGTAGTTTCCCTAGGCCCGAAAATAAATTAGGAAATTCTTCCTTGGGTTTACATTCTTCATTTATCGACCCTATCTTAATCATCAAACCCAAACTTTTTATTTCCGGTCTTCCTAATAACGGTTCCTTTACCCCTTTTATGACGTATATCTCACTACCGCATCTTTTTGCGTTACAATTTAATTCGGTTTTAAAAAATCCCATTACGTCTAGTCGTGATTCGCCCGGTCCATATAGCCTTTTCTTCGTTTTCTCTAACTTTACTTTCGATTTTATTTTATAAAAATCTTTTTCCGACAAAACCGAAACATCGGCTCCTGAATCTAATTTAAACTTAAAATTAACATTTTCTATTTTTAAATCTTTATACCATGGGGGCTCGTCTTTATTCGAGACTATCGTATTTATATATATATCTTCTCCCTCTTCTATCTCGTTTATCTTTCTAGACCGACAACAAAACGAAAAATGCCCAATTTTTCCGCATTTAAAGCATTTTTTCCCATATGCGGGACAGTCTTTTAACTCATGGACTGCTTTTCGCCCACATCTCCTACATTCTTTGCTATTTCTCTCTAGCCTTCCCTCTGACTCGGGGTTTTGTTTTAATATTCTATTACTATTTTTCTTACATATTTCGCTCTTGACCGTATCAACTTCGGCATTTGCCTTCTGCTCGGTCATGGCCCTAACTATCTTTTGCTGTCCCTTCACAGCTTCTGATTGCCGCGCTTTTGCTATCGCTTTTTCTAGTGTCAGTTCCGCGTCCATTTGGAGCGTCTCAGACAGTTTTGCATCGCGTAGACCTACCACTAATCTGTCTCTGATCAATTCCTCCTCTAGAGTTCCAAAATTGCAAAACTTTGCTAGCTTACGTAGGTCTGTTACGAAACTGTCTACCGTCTCGTATTCTTTCTGCGTCCTTTGATTAAAATTAGCCCTCTCGTATATTACATTTTTTTTTGCTATAAAATGCTTTTCTAATCTCTCAATGACTATATCATATTTTTTGATATCCTCATCAGTCAATTTGAGGGATTCGAGAATAATTTCTGCCTCCTCGCCCATGGAATACACCAGCGTATTTATTTGCTGCGTTTCGGCCAGGGTGTTTAAACCTGACGCGTTTCTAAATCTTTCAAATCTTTGCTTCCAACGAGGCCATTCCTCCGATTTAAAACTAAATTGAGGTGGCGGTAAGATTTGAAATTGACCCGCTTTAGACGCCATTTTATTTGTTTTTTTCTTCCCTCTTTAATTAATATATTATATTTACTCACGGTTTCTATTCCTTTTAACACCTGACACCATGTACAGGGTTCGCCGAGTGAGCTAGGAGACGGACGAAATAACGACAACACGGAATCACGAGAACACAATTTATTTAGCGTAATACATTTACAACAATAATACATTGCCATGACAACCATCAGAACCCCCGCCTCCTTAATCCCTACACAGTTTTTTCCTAAAACGTGATTGAAGTATACTTTACTGATGTAGTATTTCTGATTTTTCCAATTCATTTCCGGCTTTTCCTTATGGGGATTTACATATTAATTTCGATTTAAAAGGGGGTCCCCTTTGGGATTTAAAATATTTTTTCCAATTCTTGAATGAAATTCTGTATTTATTTAGGATTATCTATGGTCTTAAACTTCTTAAAAAAAAACAATTAATTTCTCATATGAAAGCCTCATCTTTAATTAAAATACACAGATAAGAGAATTTCACTAAATTTACATCAAGTCCTTGTAATCAATCTTTTATGAATCAACGCATGCTAATGTTTTCGAGAATTATTCAAATTTATTTATCTAATAATGCGTTTAGAATGTAGGCTATATATTTTGATCTACAGGGGATCTTGTTTGTTTGTTTCAATCCTCAAGCATTTTATCTCTATCGGTTAAAAAATAAATTAAAAATGCAATTAAAACGTTCAAATAAATAAATCTTATAAAAAAAAAAAAAACGGTAATGGAATTGAATAATTAATAAATAATAATCCGTGTAGGGTATACATGTTTGAACTAATGGCTTTATATGATCTATTTAGTCAATCCAGGCTTTTAAATATTTTTCCTGCTAAATGAAATAGAATGAAATTTTTTAGTCAATATTCTCATGTTTTGCCAATAAGAGGGCGTTAGCAAAAAAAAAACTGGGAAGCTAGCGAGCAAACAAACTCGGAAACTCCTTCCCCCTCCCTTTTCAACTCAAAAATTTTCTGCAAGGATAATTCTTTGACGAAACTAAATTTTTTTCCCCGCAGGGCGGCAAAAATTTTTCCCCTATCATGAAAGTCATTTTTTTTTAAGGGACACAAAATTTTTTCCGCCCTGCTAAAATTTTTATTTTACGAAACTTAATTGTCCCCGCTGAGCAGGAATTTTTTTCGGGGGGGGGGGGGGCGGGCGGCCTCCTTGGCCCCACTTATATACCCCTGTTCACTGTATACCCGTATATATGTATATAGATACGGGAAATTTCGAGGGGGGGGCCCTTCGGCTTACAATACTAGGTATGTGCAGTTAATTTTTAATAATTAATTATTTCAATACCTTTATAAACGATTATGAATGGAGAATTTTATCAAATAAAAAAAATTAAATTAATTGAACCAACCTTCAGACTCAGTATTAACTCTGCGAGTCTGACTATATAAGAATTTATTCATTAAAAATTTACTTTTATTTGATTTCCTTTCTCTCTTACTGTCAGTCCTTATAGAATCAGGGGATGGGAGGCAGTAAGAAAAATAAATTCATTATAAAATTGATCTTGATGTGTATTCAAATAATTGAAACAAATTCTTTTTTGCCCGGCGCATGCGCATTGCGAAATCATTTATACGCATGCGCTGATTCACTCACCGACACTCATTTTTCCTTGCTGTCAGTTTGCTATTAATAAACTTAATTATTTATCTTCTAATGGATTAAAATAATCATTTCTACTAGAATAATTTTAAAATTATAAAATCGTTTTTAAAATTTTCGTCGGTAGGCGAAGAAAAAGAAAATAAATTTATTTATATAAGTTATAAAAGATGAGGAGAAAACGTCAAAGACAAAGAGTATATATACTCTCTTTGGTCAAAGAATTTCCAATTTTTTTTTTAGAGCAAGTGGAATAAATTTCTTTTTGATTTCAGATAATATTAATCAAATAAAAGAAATAAATTCACTTCATTAAAAAGAGACCTATTTATTATTGAACAAGGTGAATGAATTTCTAAGTAAATCTCAAATTCGAGCAGGTTTTATAGAAATTTTTATGTTCTAGAAGGGAAATCAAAATGGCATTCACTATTTGATGCGGAACTATTGACAGAGGAATCTTTGATCGGATTAAATCACTCCAATCATTTGATGGAAAACGGCTTTGACATGGTTCTTAAGCGATATGACAATATTCCAAGAATTGTATTAGGTAAAGTTAAATTTATATGCCTTTGGAATTGAAACTTTTATCGTAGGAATTTTTCTTAAAGTTCTTTGTCTTATTAAAATCAATTATTTGTTTACTTCTAGAGTGTTAAACATGGTAAAGTAAAAATGTAGATTTAATATTTCTAGCAGCCCAGAAGTCCATATTTCTTCATCACCTTTATTATATTTCGATGAAGTTTGTTAATTTATCTTGACATTAATTTTTTGATATATATATATATATATATTAATATTATATTTTATTAATATTAATATTAATATTTGGATTTGTTATTGAACTTTTAATTTCAATGAGATGAAATATTTTTATTCCATCCCTCTATGTTATTTTAGTTATCTTGGCCAATTTTTCATTAAATTCAATCATCATTACTGCAAATAATAAATTTTTATTCGATATTTTAAGTAGGTTTAGTCATTTCTCCTAGACTGTATGGATTTTAATTTTTCTCCCTGAGGCAATTGAGAATAATTTACTTCAACTCTCGAGCAATTTTTCTAAATATTAAAATTGGGAAACTCAGCTTTGCTTCAATATAAATTTCGTTCCAAGATATGATTTTTTCTTTTCTTAAACTATTTTCTAGTTTCATAGGCTATATTTGGTTTAATTCTTTCTTTATTTATATAATAAACCATGAATGGTTTTTTTCTCCATTCTTTTTTCTCTCATTAAAGCTTCATTTTATTATTAACTATCTTCTTCGGTCGTTAAAATAATAAATTATAAACTTGGAACGTCTTTTATAAATAAATAAAGTTTTCATCGTCGCTTTGAATCAGGATGCTTGTTAAAATAATACGTTAATAATTTCCTGATTTATTAATTCCCTTTTTTTATCGGCCACCACATGATTACTTAAAATTATTCAATTCTGATGAAATTTTACCGACAAAACTAAATCTAATGTCAAGATCTTAAGAATGTTGGTAAATACTGATTAAACACTTACTCCTATCCAACATGTTACCTCTTCATATGTATTTATTTATTATTTTATTAATTTGAAAATAGTTCTTCACACAATACAATACAATATATTTATTCGTTTACTGTTTGGGTAATATCAAGATCGACTGCTTATTTTGTTTCCCTTTCCCTTTTCTACATTAAATATTTATAAAATTGCTTGTTTATAACAAGAAAGAAAGGCTACTGCCCGGTTTGAGATGAGCCAGCATTTATATTCACTCTTTCTTCTTTTTTTTCTCTCTTTGTTTTCGGAATAACGAATTAATGAAGTTAACTTGTTTGATGATTTCTCGTCTCTGACGGATAGCTTTAATAAATTTCATCTGATGTGACCATCAGACCTAAATAAGAGTTTAAATAATTTTTATAAAAAGTTAAAAAGACGAATTTGGTATTCTTTTGCACAAAGATGCAGATTAGGGTGGTCCAAAAAGATTTTTTGTTTGTTTTTCAATTTGACCAGCCCATAAATTTGTAACATGTATCCATAGTAATAACATTGTAAAATTTCAGTTGGCTAGCTTTAGAGGAAGATGGTGCAAATTGAGTGTTGTTTTAATTTTTCTGAAAAATGCTTGATTTTGTTCTGTTTTTCTTTTGTTACAGGTTAGTTTCGTTAAGTACTATTTTTAAATTAAAAAAAAAACCTTACTTTGATGCATAGTTTTTGTGTTTTATCCTTACTAGTTAGTTCTTTTTAAAGTCGATGAGCACCTCCTTATATATAAGATGGGGGGCTGAAATTTTGAAAATAAAATAAGAATGGTGGCGTAACAAAACAAAGGGATGGCAGAACTTTTTTTTGCCATATAATCATGGATCACCCAAATGCAGATGTTTCTGTTTATAAAGAAATTTAAAAACATTTAATTTTCTTTTGTTTTAATCGGCAGATTTCTAAATATTAAGAAATTTGCTAATTTTAATCAGCGTTTCCCAAAGTGTAAGAATAAAATTATTAATGAAGTTTTACGCATGACTTTTTTTGCTTATAGCAATAATTATAATTAAATGTCGATTTTATGATGTCTAATAATTTAATATTTTTTTTAATTATTCGAGTTTATAAATCTATTTACAAATAATTAATTTAATATCTTCCATTGAAGTTCTGG
>JAKCPI010008399.1:0-63916 GCA_023213315.1 Euborellia annulipes
GAATAAAAAAATATTTTAAACATCTTATGCCTTTCTGTAATGTCTATTATTAAAACTTAATTTTTTTACTAAATTCTCCCAAATAACTTTCTTTTTTAAATAATCTAATTTATTTTAATAAGGGAAGGAATTTGGAGTTAAGTAAAACATTCACATAAAAAAATAATCTTTATTAATTATCTAAATACATGATAGAATAGGACAGGGAGACAAATAATTTGAAAATCTTTTATTTAATATATATAAAATAACTAAAAAAATAATTTTCCTTTGTTTCAGGATCTCCGTCTACCCCCATCACCGGTCAACACATCGCAGGTCCTATCTGAAAATAATAAAACAAGCACATGAGTTGTCAGATAGAAAATGTCATCTACTGTATATTGTAAGTAAAGAAAAAGAAAATACTAATTTGCATTTGTTATTAGTTGAATAATCTAGATAAAGAATTAAAGGACTTCTATCTATTTTATAAATGTCATAGGCTCTTATTATAATAATTGTAATATTAAGATTGCATGTGTAACTATTTTGTATTTAAAAAAAAAACTCGATTCGATGTATCAACCCTCACTCAATCCCTAGCTAGATAATAAAATATACTATTTTTCTTTTTCAAGGTTTCATCGAGCTGACAAAATAAGGAGAGAATGGAAAAGGCAAGTAGCATAATGTATCTTTAATGATATATTATTAGAAGGCTGTTTATTGATCTCAAGTTTCGTTTCTTATTAATGGGTGAATATTAATTGAAATGAAAATTTTTATTAGTAGCCTAAATTAAATAAATTTAAAGTAATAGAAATAGAAATATTTATTTCAATTTATTTCATTTATTTCAAGTAATAGTAATAGAAATATTTATTTCAATTTCAATATTCTTCTATTAATAAAAAACTAATCTTGAGATTATTAATATTCTTTAATAAAATAGTCTAATAATAATATATAATAATAATAACAGTAAATATTTAAATTAGGTTAAATTAATATTCTCATATTAAAATAATACAAATTATTAATATTCTTGAATATAATATTTATCTACTAGTGATAGGTAATAGAAAGGAAAATAGGGTCATAAACAAATATATTAATAGTCTTTATTAATAAATCATTATATAGTAATCTTCAATGAGGCGAGACGATGATGTGATCAGTGAGCTGTCCACCACCAACCCCGACCACCAACCCATGCGCGCAATGACTTATATAGCCTCCAGTCCCCACTCCTTGGCCCCTGGCGCATGCGCAGAGAGGTCAAGTCGACAGAGGCGACGGCGGCGGCCGCCCGCTTGCCCCCTGCATGTATGCAAGCATAGATGCAGCAAGGCAATGAAGGCCGCCGGCTCTCTGCGCGCCAGGGGCGCTAAAGAGAATATATTCAATTATTATTATAATTAAATATATTTGTCTTTAGCATTCATTCTGGTTTAGGATGTCTTGGATGAACCAAGACATTGAGACTTGGATGTTCTTAGTCCGGCCGAGACCCTCAAGCCCCCCCACCACGACAAGGTGACATCCTCGGGGGGGGAATTATTAATAATAATCAATAAATAAATGACAATTCATTTTATGAATAATCATTTTTTTATTTAATGTCAAATACACTTACGAATTTGAATTCTTTTACTGAATTTTTTTTTTTTGTTTAAGATTTTTTTCGGCATCTATCTAATTTAAATAAAAAGGGCCGGAGTCTATCCGGCCATATTTATTTTAATTGATTGGCAGCCAAATCAATTAAATAATTCATTTAATAAGTACTTACATGTAATATTTATTTTTTCCCAGACTAGATTCAGAGACGGAGATTCTCGTCGTCGCCACATCTCTAAGCATGGAAATAATTAACTCTTTCACTCAGTGATGTCGTTGAATGTATGCTGTTATGTTCTGCCGCATGTCATCGATCTCCCCTGAAACAAACAAATCAATTTTAATAATTATATAACTTAGTACCGTACACAAACTATTAAAAATGTATGAACATTTCTAATTTATTTTATTTTTTATACCTATTGTAATTAATGAATAAACTTTAGTGAAAATATAAACCAATGATTTTTTATTTCTCCATTACCAAATCCTCAATTCCTATTTAAAACAAATGTTAGATAGCCACCACTTTGAATTTTTTATAAAATTTGTAAGCAAACTAAAAGGAAATTTGTCTTGATAAATTTTTAAATAGTCACCCAAAAAATTTTTAAATTTTTTGAGATAATAAAAAACTCTAGGACACTCAATGAAATTAACATTTGATACGAAAATAATTAGTTTTACATTTGTTTTAAACTTCGCATCCTCATTTAATTAAATTTAACTAAACCGGAGGATCAATTCGAGACTTAAAATAAAATAATCAATATAAAATAGAAAAAGAAATAATCCTGTTCAAGAAGAAAGGAAGGTAAGTAAAGTCTAACTAATTTGTTTTACGTAAATCTAAGATTAATAAATGCTTACTTTCGTTTCAATGACCAAAAGAAAATAACTTCTATTTTACTTTTAAAATGAGAAAAATTAATAATTTCAGGTGCCAAATATTTAAATTATTAAATAGTAATTTTTTTAAATCAAAATAAAAGCAAGAAATTCAAACATAAAGCATTCATTAATTATTAGATTTTCTAAAATTGTTTTCGTTAGTAAGAGAGAAAGAATTATATAGGCCTATTAATAATAAAAAAAAATTTTCATCTATAAAAGTTAAAGAAGGTAATATCTCTATTTATAATGAGAAGTTGTAACCCTTTTAAGTCAGATAATAGATTCTTATTTATTTTCAAACAAAAGCATAAATTGTTTCCTAAAGATCTTCACCAAGAGCATTGAAAAAGTAAATGAAAGTTGAGGTTTTCTTTATAAGTCACTATACAGTATAAAATTTCATGTTGAAGCGTGAAACCTAAAGAAGACAAGTGATTATGTTTCACTGAGCTGCAACAGCTGCTGTTCAATTGACAGGCTTTTTCAGAAAATTTTAGTTTGTGGTTGGTTTATATTGATTAATAAGAATCTCAAAAAGATCATTTGGAAGACTTATTTGTGCTTTTGTTTGCAAAAAATATTCAAGTTTTTTTTTTTTTTAATTTGTATTAAGATCTTTTTGGCATCTTAAGCCATTTAGACCCCAAAATAAATTTTTCTCGTTTGAGACGGGAAGCGAATCTGTGACTGAAGCTAATGTCCTCTCTGAGCCAAGGGTCACAGACAAATTATTGAAGTTAACATTTTTAAAAAGTTATTAAATTAAAAAATAATATAATTTACAATATAAATAGAGATATTAGCTTTAAGTCAAACACTTTGCATATCAGCGATCTCACTAATCATTTTTTTTATATATATAAAAAAAAATTAATGAGAATGAAGAAAAAGTAGAATTTTAAGATGCATTAAACAGAAAGTAGAGAAAAATTAGGAGAGTTATTAAATTTTGTAAGTTACTTTGGGTGATGCTTTTCATTTTGCTCAGAGCTGCAACGTCTGCTTTCTCGGTGTATTTCTACAAATAACGACGCAGACCTCGTTGACTGGTGTTGATTGGTTGAACCTAAAATATAAAAAAAAATAATTAATACACTAGGAAAAAAAAACTTAATAATAAGTATTTTTCCTAATTTCAATATAACAATAATAAAAAAGTGCGATATTTCTTTATCTTTTCATTCATAGCCTTTGTCCAAGTTAATTTTAAATTTAAAAACTTTTAACAATAAGTTAAAATTAAATAATTATTCAATTCATAAATTGTATATAGTTAATATATAGTATAGGGAGATGAGTTTTTTATGTTCAAAAGAAAAAGCAAATAGATAAACACTAAATATCTCTACCTGTATATATGCACATAATAAAAGTATTCTCGAATTTCAGATGACTAATTTAAATATTAAATTTAGGATCGAAAGAAAACTCATCTCCCAAGAATAAATAAGGGTAAATATATATTTTTTTAAATTTTTTACCTTCAAAAGATTTGATTACTGGTTGATGCAATTTCAAATTCTCCTGGAGATTTCAGAGCTTATTGGAGTTCGAATTTCTCAGCCACCAAATCGTGATTCAGTTTAATCTAAAAATGTCATAAATCTTTCATTAATATTAATAGGCAAATAAATTTTTATTTTTTTATTTAATTATCTATAAAGTGATAAAAAATATATATATATATGATTTTGAAGGATTACTTTTGATAAAATTGTTCTGTTATTCGGAACACAAAATAAATATTAACATTTATTTTCAGAAAATTTATTAAGGCAGGCGACTGACATATGCTTCAGTTTCGGTCAACTTGCTGACCATCATCAGGCCTAAAATATATATAAATTTTCTGAAAATAAATGTTAATATTTATTTTGTGTTCCGAATAACAGAACAATTTTATCAAAAGTAAACCTTCAAAATCATATATATATATATATACGCTTTGGCAGTTTCCGTCATTAAATTTACAAAAAGTGATAAAAAATTTTCATATTTTTTTTGTGAAAGCATTTTAGCGATATTAGTAATATTATAAAGCCACAATCAAAGGCGAGAGGGAGAGAATCTGAGAGCTTGTGAACCATATGATAATAATCAAATATTTAAAGAAATGAATTGGACCCTGTTACGTTTGTGTGTTCGTGTGTTTGTGTTAGTGTGTCAAGCGCCAGGTACCGAGATTTGAAAAAATTAACATCAAAGTTTTTCTGATTAACATTTTTTTTTTTTTTTTGTCAATTGTGCAAGTAACATTAAATATAGATTTTTTAGGACATATTTCATAAAAAAAATACTATTAATTATAGCATTTGAAACAATATTCCGTGCTTAACTCAATTTTTAATTTTTTGTCGCTTGACACACTAATGCGTAACAGGGTCCAATTAGGCCTACCTGATGGCAGAGAGAGGCGTCTACGATGGGCTGGGCATGTGCAGCGGATGCCGGACAATCGAGTGGCAAAAAAGGCCTTCTCAGGACAACCAGGAGGAAAAAGGTCTATAGGAAGGCCAAGGTTGAGATGGGAGTATGCTGTATTCAGAGATGCGCGGGAGTTGCTGAATTCCAGAAACTGGAGAAGGGCGTCGGAGAACCGCAGTGAATGGAGGCGGAGCATAGAGGAGGCCAAGGCTCGATTTGAGCTGTAGAGCCATCGAAGAAGAAGAAGATGGTAGAGAGAGACTGAAGTTTGATGACATGTTCTTGGTCACGCGACAGGGTCGTGGGGGTAGAAGGTGACCACTAGCAGCGCCCCTGTAAGAAATAAAAATAAATAAATAATATTGAAAAACGATTTTTTATAATAAAGAAAAATAGATATTTTAATTAGAAGGGGAGAAATACACCCTCTCTCATCCCCTGGTTATACAACCAGAGCGGTAACTACATTGGCGCACCTCCTCAAAAAAAAAATAAAAAAAATTTGATATAAAATTTTTATTATTTTGTGTCCAGAAACAAAAAATACTCTGTTCAATTTAATATTCATTATTTCCCTAATTGACATTATTTTGGTTTCTGTAATGATAAAACAGAAGATATTTTAAACTAGTATAAAAACTAGAAATGGGACAGCCAGAAAAGTAGATATTTATGCCTATTTTCAACTATTAATTCCTAAAATGAAACATCGTGAATTGACTAAATGGCCCAATAAAACACGATATTCTTTATTACTTAAGAATACAGTATCAATGATATAATTATTTTAACATACATTTTTTTTACTGACCATTAAAATTCAAATAGCGTAGAATCACCCATATATATATATATGGGGCATTCCACGCCAACTCGACCACTTTTGAACCCGACCATTTTTGATTTGGCTGAAACTTTGTCATCTTTTTGTACCCTATTGAAAACGTGTCTGAGAATTTTTTCAGATTTTTCGACCCAGCCAAAAAAAACTTATAGCATTTTCAAAAAACATCGATTTTTTTTTTTAAATAACCGTAAAACTGTCAAAAATTAACTTATCGGGACGATTTTTTTTTTTGAAATTTTTGTCTTTAAATGTACTTTTCAGAAAAAAATATGACAAAATTTTACAGATTCATCTTAAACGTTTTTTTGACATTTTCGGAAAAAAAACAAAAATTTCGGGATGAATGACACTTTTTTTTTTAATTTTGTTTTTTTTATAAAAAACTTTGATTTTTTCTACAAATGCTCTGAAAATTTCAGAGTGGGATTATTTCGCGTTCTATTTTTTTTTTTAAATTGAAAAAAATTTTTTTTTTTTTTCTCCGCTTATTTATCATGACGGTGCTCTTAAATTCTTCCAGGATTGACTGAGATTCTAGAAAAGTGAAGAAAAATAATAATAATAATAGTTAGGGGTGATGAAAATCGAGAAAATTCCATTTATCCTGAAAAATTAGAAATTAGTTGTGTATTCAACTACTGAAGAATTTGAAGCGTCAAGTAAAAGCTTAGAAACATGGGCGTAACTCGGGGGGTGCCGAGGGGGCCTGCCCCCTCTCCAGAAAGCTCCTTTCCCCAAGAAAAATTGAAGTGGGGCCACGGGATCAGCTATCCTCCGGTGGGCCTGGAAAGCCCCATATTTTCTCAATTTTTCTTGGGGCAAGAAGCTTTCTGGAAGTTAATTTTTGACAGTTTTACGGTTATTTTAAAAAAAAAATCGATGTTTTTTGAAATGCTATAACTTTTTTTTGGCTGGGTCGAAAAATCTGAAAAAATTCTCAGACACGTTTTCAATAGGGTATAAAAAGATAACAAAGTTTCAGCCAAATCAAAAATGGTCGGGTTCAAAAGTGGTCGAGTTGGCGTGGAATGCCCCAATATATATATATATATATATTGAAGTAGTAATCGCGTTATGAAAGGTTTGTTAATAAAAATTAGACATCATTAATTAGTAAATACAAGTAGAGTGAGAGACAATATTAAGTCCCACGTGCGATTATTTCTTTGTATAAAAGAAAATGAAAATTTTTATTGGAAATTTTCTAGTTTTGAACCATGAAAGGTTTCCATTAAAAAATATATAAATTTTTTTAAAAACAATGAAATAATCACAAGTAGAAAACGCATGGGTGGGACTTAATATTGACCCACTCTGTACAATATTAATAGATTTGAACACTAGGACTGTCGATATTAGTGGAATAGATAACAGGTCAGATCAGTCCAATAAAATATATATATAAACAATAAATATATAAACAAACTGATCTTCCACTAATATTAATAGATATTTCAATCACAGTTTATTTCTTCTCTGTTTTCTTTTAATATATCATATTAATATATCATATATGTGTTTATTAAAGCTTTTGTGGTTTGAAATATTATTATTAGGAGAATTTTTAATTATAGACCACATTTTTGTATTAAATATTTATTAAAAATATATAAATACTGTACAATAAATATTTAATACAAAAATGTGGTCTATAATTAAAAATTCTCCTAATAAGATATCATATATTTATTATTATTATATTTATATATATATATTATATATATTATTACTTTTATATATGTGAATATTTAATCATTATCAAACTTTTAGATAAAAAATTAAGTGAAAATGATTGTCAAAGAAGAACAAATAGAATATGATACATGAAAAGAAAGCATAGAAAAAAGAAAATGATCTAATCACACATACCTTTCGATTAATTAATTCCAAAGTTGATCTTGACGATGTTCTGTTGAGACGTAGCCTCTCCACGACTTCAAATAAACTAAATAGATACCTTGCATAATATTGATGAATATGCCTATCTTGTTGTTTTTACATTTCTTGTCAATCCCAAGACAAGTTTCATCTGGTCTTGGACCAAAAACCATCTGAAACAAAAAAAAATAAATGTATATAATGAATTTATTAAATAATAATTATAGGATATATTCTATTGATACAAAAATATTGAATTATGAGAAAATTAAAAACAATATCTAAATATAAATCAAGAGAAATTAATTTGTAATATAGGCCAATAAGAGAGACATGACAAATTTGATGGAAACTAATGAATATAATAAAAAATTAAATATTATTTAAATATTTATAATATGAATATATTTAAATTGACTTTAAAATGATTTAATATTAAAAAATAAAGGATTAAAATGTGACAGACTAAGGAGAGCCTAACCTGTTACATTAATACCATAATATTTCAGAATGTATTTATTTGAGAATTGAATTTATTAGAAATTTCAATTCTAAATGGATCAAGAAACAGATTAAATCGAATATAAAATAAATTACTGACCTTTAAAAATGAAAACAGAAGAGATGAAATATAAGGTGAATTTAATGACATTTGATGTTAAGTCGAGAAAACGAGAACGTCAGAGATGAGATAGAGAGACGTGTCATTGAGATGCGTTTTGATGATGGCAAAGAGGTGAGTCGAAGGAGACGCCGCATTTATTTATTTATTCTGTGGAAAAAAAAAAATAAATAATTAAATATCTAATCTAAATAATAATTATTTAATAATAATATTTAATGGCTGGAAATATATGTGAATAGGATATGGAAAATGCAGGCAGCCAAAATGAAAAACACTCTCGATACTCTGTGAACGTTCAGACGTTTCGGGTAAAATTTATTCACCCATCCTCAGTGAACAGTTCTCTCTCTCATTAGAACTGTTCACTGAGGATGGGTGAATAAATTTTACCCGAAACGTCTGAACGTTCACAGAGTATCGAGAGTGTTTTTCATTTTGGCTGCCTGCATTTTCCATATCCTATTCACAATAATAATTATTAAATTATAATAATAGAAATAATAATTTTCATATTTTAATTTCATGAATTCAATAAGCTATTATAATTTAATTACAAATGAAAAGTTAAATATTTTTAGGTATTCATATTTAAAAAAAAAAGTAAAGATTTTTTTACTATTTACGGGCAATGTCGCACTCGAGTGAAAGGCTATAGAGGGCCCAAGAAAAATTAATAATATAAACATTTATATGCCATTTCAAATGTATGTAAGATAATATATTTGTCGGATTTTTTAAATATAAATATATGAAATTCATTTAGGACAGCTGTGGGCAACCTTGGCCATGCGGCAGAATTAATTTCAATCCGATCCTTGGGACTTTAGAAAAAAATCTGGTGTGACTGGTCGCACAGCACACAACTTTCTCTTATCTTCGGTAATCGAAAGTTGTGTTCTGTGCTTGTAACACCAGATTTTTTGAGTTGACATATAAATTTTTTACCTTCAAAAGATTTGATTACTGGTTGATGCAATTTCAAATTCTCCTGGAGATTTCAGAGCTTATTGGAGTTCAAATTTCTCAGTCACCAAATCGTTATTCAGTTTAATCTAAAAATGACATAAATCTTTCATTAATATTGGCAATATATATAGGCAAAGAAATTTTTATTTTTTTTATATTTAATTATCTATAAAGTGATAAAAAATTAATACAATTTTTCTGATCCCTGAATGAAATATTTACGATACAGGGATGGTAGACAATTTTTAGGGGTGTCCAGAGTTGAAAAAACTGAAAAAATTTGATTTTTCTAAACTTTAAGACTTTACTAAATCACCACAGATTGTACTGATACTGGAATATTTCTAGATATTTTAACTATCTGCATGAATTGACTAAATAGTATCAATGATATAATTATTTTAACATACATTTTTTCTATTGACCATTAAAATTCAAATAGCTTAGAATCACTCATATATATATATATATATATATATATATATATATATATATATATTGAAGTAGTAATCGCGTTTTGAAAAGTTTGTTAATAAAAATTAGACATCATTAATTAGTAAATACAGTATAAGTACGGTGAGAGACAATATTAAGTCCCACCCATGCGTTTTCTACTTGCGATTATTTCTTTGTTTTTATAAAAGAAAATGAAAATTTTTATTGGAAATTTTCTAGTTTTGAACCATTAAAAAATATATAATATTTTTTTAAAAACAATAAACACAAGTAGAAAACGCAAGGGTGTGAGTTAATATTAACCCACACTGTACAATATTAATAGATTTGAACCTCACTGTCGATATTAGTGGAATGGATAACAGGTCAGATCAGTTCAAAAAATAGATAAATAATAAATATATAAAAAGTTTTTTATTTATATATTTTATTGGACTGATCTGACCTGTTATCCATTCCACTAATATTAAAAGATATTTCAATCACAGTTTATTTCTTCTCTGTTTTCTTTTAATATATCATATGTATTATTACTTTTATATATGAGAATATTTAATCATTATCAAACTTTTAGATAAAAAATTAAGTGAAAATGATTGTCAAAGAGAACAAATAGAATAATATGATACATGAAAAGAAAGCATAGAAGAAAAGAAAATGATCTAATCACACATACCTTTCGATTAATTCATTCCAAAGTTGATCTTAACGATGTTCTGTTGAGACGTTGCCTTCCTCCACTTCTTCCTGCAAGGGATGATAATTTTTCTATTTATTATACACACCATAACATTATAATATTGATGAATAGGCTTATCTTGTTTCTACAATCCCAAGACAAGTTTCATCTGCTCCTGAACCGTCCTGGACCAAAAACCATCTGAAACAAAAAAAAAAAAATGTATATAATGAATTTATTAAATAATAATTATAAGATATATTCTATTGATACAAAAATATTGAATTATAAGAAAATTAAAAACAATATCTAAATATAAATCAAGAGAAATTAATTTGTAATATAGGCTAATAAGTGAGACATGACAAATTTGATGGAAACTAATGAATATAATAAAAAATGATTCTCTGTTTTCTTTTAATATATCATATATTTATTATTATTATATTTATATATATATTGTTACTTTTATATATGAGAATATTTAATCATTATCAAACTTTTAGATAAAAAATTAAGTGAAAATGATTGTCAAAGAAGAACAAATAGAATATGATACATGAAAAGAAAGCATAGAAAAAAAGAAAATGATCTAATCACACATACCTTTCGATTAATTAATTCCAAAGTTGATCTTGACGATGTTCTGTTGAGACGTAGCCTCTCCACGACTTCAAATAAACTAAATAGATACCTTGCATAATATTGATGAATATGCCTATCTTGTTGTTTTTACATTTCTTGTCAATCCCAAGACAAGTTTCATCTGGTCTTGGACCAAAAACCATCTGAAACAAAAAAAAAAAAATAAATGTATATAATGAATTTATTAAATAATAATTATAGGATATATTCTATTGATACAAAAATATTGAATTATGAGAAAATTAAAAACAATATCTAAATATAAATCAAGAGAAATTAATTTGTAATATAGGCCAATAAGAGAGACATGACAAATTTGATGGAAACTAATGAATATAATAAAAAATTAAATATTATTTAAATATTTATAATATGAATATATTCAAATTGACTTTAAAATGATTTAATATTAAAAAATAAAGGATTAAAATGTGACAGACTAAGGACAGCCTAACCTGTTACATTAATAACATAATATTTCAGAATGTATTTATTTGAGAATTGAATTTATTAGAAATTTCAATTCTAAATGGATCAAGAAACAGATTAAATCGAATATAAAATAAATTACTGACCTTTAAAAATGAAAACAGAAGAGATGAAATATAAGGTGAATTTAATGACATTTGATGTAAAGTCGAGAAAACGAGAACGTCAGAGATGAGATAGAGAGACGTGTCATCGAGATGCGTTTAGATGATGGCAAAGAGGTGAGTCGAAGGAGACGGCGCATTTATTTATTTATTCTGTGGAAAAAAAATAAAAATATTTAAATATCTAATATAAATAATAATTATAAAATAATTATTAAATTATAATAATAGAAATAATCATGAATTCAAAAACCACTAAATAAAATTTAATTACAAATTAAAACTGATGCCCAGCAGCCAAGCCTGGCAGCTGATGTCTAGCAGCCAAACCTTGCAGCTGATGCCCAGCAGCTAAACCTGGCAGCTGATGTCTAGCAGCTAAACCTGGCAGCTGATGTCTAGCAGCCAAGCCTGGGGTCCCTTTTTACCAAAAGGCAAAGTGAGATGACGTTGAGCTCACTTGGATCAACAAAAAGAAGAGTCGAAGGAATTCTGAAAAAATATATAATCTCTATATAATTACAAATAATGAGAATTAAAATTATTTATATATATCCTACTGCAGAGAAATAAAAAATTGAATCATTTCAACTCGTTAATGTCATTTAAAATTATTAATAATATAATTTAAAAAAAAGTTAAATAAGATAAGACCTTAAATATCCACCCTTCTCCCAATAAATTAAATTATAATTATATTGCAATATACACTATATATAAAATATTAAAAATTATTATAATAAAGAAAATTTAAGAAAAATTTTCAAATAAGATAAATAGAATAAAGAAATTTTGTTTTTGAATTTAAAATTTCTAGAGTCGAGAAATATAAAATTTGTCTTGAATTTTAGTTTTCTCTTTAGCTCCAGTATACTCGAAGTTTGTAAATACTTTTAAATAAAGAAAGAAATAAATGAGGAACCCAAATTTTGTCATTCCTTGACTCTAGAAACATCTTGCTAGTTACTAATTATTAGAAAAATAGAGTGATAAAAATAAATAAACTGACCAAAAAGCAAAGTGAGATGACGTTGAGTTAACTTGGATCTTCGAAGGAATTCTGAAATAAAAAGTAAAAAGAAAATATAATTATCAGCAAATTTAAATTAATCGTTTTTTCATTTTTTTTATGTCTGTTAATCAAATTATTGTATTAAATTATTACCTTGTTTAATGATATTTAATCGCTCTCCATTTTCTTTGAAACATTCTGGGTTAAAACGGCTGAAGTTTTTTTATTTTTCTTTGAAAATTTCATGAAATATATATATATATATATATATATATAAACATGTGATAGTGTGCTCTACAAAGTCCAAATGAAAAGGATGTCTTTTGGTCTAAATCACATCTAAAATAAAAAATAAATAGATTTAATATTAAAAGATTAGTCCCTGTCGCCCGGATAATTTAAAATAAAAAATTATTGTTTTGATTTTGTTATATCTGTTAATCAAAAATTATTGAGGCTTACCTTATTTAATCGAACTATATTTCCTTTGAAACATTCTGGCTTAAAACAGCGGAATTGTTTTCTCTCCTTTTATTATATACAATCAGTAATTTCATTTCTATCCATTTGAAGAATAAAATTTTATGATATATATTTGAATGACATAATGTTCTCTCAGAGGTCCAAACATATGAGTTGAAGATTCAAATCACATCTAAAATGAAAAAATATATCATTTAATAAAGATTTTTAACATATATAAAGATTTGAAATAATGAGTGATTAAAATACTATCTTAAAAATTAAAAAAAAATCCAAAAATGATTTATATAAATACTTCTAAACATGTAATTAAATTATTTGTATTGGTTAATCTTCATTAAATAATAATTTTACAAACTAGGGATAAACGAAATAAGAAAAATAATTTTAAACAAAACACATAATTATTTAAACAAATTAAAAATTAAAGAAAAAAAAAAGAAAAATTATTTGTCAAAGTGAAGGAAATAGTGAATGAGTTAATAAAACTAATAATCTATTTGATTTATAAAATTTGCATACCGAATTAATTTTAAAATAATATTAAATGATTAAAAGAAATAAAATATTAAATAAAAAAAAATGAAAAAATAAAATTTGACAGACTGGCAAAGAAAGGTTATCCTGTTGAAACACGAGTTTAGAATATTTTAAATTATTTAATTTATTAAAAATAATAATCCTGAACTAATTAAATAAATATTTAAATTTACTGACCTTAAAATTAGAAATAATTAGATGAAATATAAATAAGTCTGATGACATGTGAGTAGCCGGTTTAGTTGGCAAAGTCATGGAAGAGATAAAGAGACGAGGCATTCGCTTGCCTTTTCAATGGAGTCAAAGTCAGAGCAATCGACAGAGTTGGCAGGTTTTATCCCGCCGAGTATAATAATACATGGTTTTATACATGTATAAAACTATTGCGGATAAAACTATGCCGATGTATAAAAGGTATAAAACTGTGTAAAAAACCAACCCCCCAACATTATAAAATATGAAAAGCTTTTAAGCTGTTTTTTCAGGGGGGGTTGGTTTTTTACAGAGTTTTATACCTTTTATACATCGGCCTAGTTTTATCCGCAATAGTTTTATACATGTATAAAACCGTGTATTATACTCGGCGGGATAAAACCTGCCAACTCTGAATCGAGCAGAGTTGGGTTTTATACACGATTTCGCAGTTTTATACAAAAATTGCGGATAAAACTTGTATAAAACGTATAAAACGTATATGTATAAAGCTCGAATGCGCATGCGCAAACCCGACGAGAAAGGAAATTCAAAAAAAAAAAATCATTTATGACTAGAATGAGTCATATTTTTGCTCTCAGGCCAGCCCTGATGCTAAAAGTGTCAATCATTTTTTTTTTTTTTTTTCAAAAATCAAAATTTTAATAAGACATTATTTTGAAATTGAAATCATTATCAAAAACTGATTCATATTTTGTTAAACAAAAATATTGTGGAAATCCAATAGAATCCTTCGTCCAATAACTTAATGGTGTGTTTATTTATAGACATGACCACGGATATGTCAAATTATTATTTTGCTGATACCCCACTGCAAGGGAGAATACAACCCCTCCGGTAAAGGGAGCAAGCAATTACCCCCCTCCCCGCCGTCCGCCAAGATTTGAGAAAATTTTTTAAAAATTAATACTTAAAAATTTGATTTGTATATATATATTCTGGTAAACAAGTACAGAATGCACCTTTAAATTACCGAAAGTAAGAGAAAATTTGGTGCTGTGCGACAAGTCACACCAGCGTAGCGAGGGGGGGGGGCAAGGGGGAGGGGCGCTACTCACAAAGGGGCGCCAAATGGTCCGCAAAACAAAAAATTGCTGGATAATATAATTGATTTCTGGAAAATATATTTTAAATGTAGTGCCAGTATAATATAATAATTTTATATATAATATTCCCCGGGCGCGAGTTAAGCTCGCTACGCCACTGCCCCGAGAAACTCCTCTGGATCCGCTCTTGCCCCAATGTTGTCTTTTCAAAAGAATTAATAAAATTAATGAAAATTTACCACCATTTATATTAATATTCCATCAATTCATAAAAGGTAGAAGATCCTCCGGTTAGATGCAAATATTATTTTTGAAAAGGATTTGTGCCAAAAAAAATTATTAAAATCTGAAGATGAAATGCATTTTTTTTTACTTTTTTTTTCAGGAACTGTCAGGCATAATATATAAATTTGAAGCTGATATTGAGGCCCTTCAAAGGGCAAGTCGACTGTTGGTACACTCGAACACTTTCTACCTTTTAAGCTCTGTAAAAAAAGGAAATATATAATTTTAATTATAAATTGATAATGTTGAATTCTTAATAAGTTTTTTAAATACTTTTATAATGGGGCAGCAAAGCTCTCGGCGGCCCTGGGATAAGGGCGTAGTTACGCCACTGATCCAGTCCTAATATGTTTTTGGTTTAGGGATAATTTTTTTATTATTACACTATTAGAAGTGTATTAATTACAATAATGATTATTTTTATTGATTATTCTTCTTGATAATTGATGAAAAAAAAAATAACATTGTTCTTTAGACAATGGTAACTAACATAAATAAAAAATATTTCCAAAGTCGAAATAAAATTTATTTTTTTTTTAAACATAATTTGAAATTTAAAAAAAAAAATTTAACAAAAGAATTATAATATTATAATATAGAAATTAAATTACTATTTAACATATGTTACATCAGTCTTATTATGAATACTATTTTTTTTTTTTTTATATTTAACATAATCATTTGACATTTTAATAATAAATACATAGTAATATTAATATAATATTTATATATATATCTCTTTATATCCTTAACATTAATGCTCATAAAGATATTCGAACAAACATTTTTAATATAACATCTTTATTAATTAAAAATATCTAGTTAAGGGGGGTGGGTCCCCCTCCTGGGAGTAGTTTAATCACACAGTATATGGATGAGATGATAATTGGGAGAGGATTTGATTATTGAAAAAAGGATACTTAATTTAATACAACTTCAGTGTTGAGTGTGATGGAGTGGGGAGGCCGGCGACCAATCACAGCACGCCGTGCACTGGCAACACTGCAGTCGCCCCAAACAGTACTGAAGTTATCTTAAATAGAGTGTAACGAAGCTATGCTCATATCTTATACCAAAAATGATATTGAAACAGTGGCGTAACCAAACTCGTTCTCACTTTCTTGGGGCTTATTTATTTTTTAAATTAATCCATGGATAAAATTTATAAATTTTTTATGCACTCTTTTATACTATACACAAGTCACTCTGCTAAGTCAGAGAAATTTTATCCTCACTCCTAAACAGTGGCGATCTCCAAATAAGTATGTCGTCTCCTTGCCTAAATCTAGACTTCACAGAGCAACTTTTTATATTATTTTCTTTTTAAACATATATTAAGCAAAATGAATTAGTATTTGTTCGCAATTTTTTTTTTCTCCAAATGTCAGTTACCATTGTCTCTTTCATTAACTTAAAATTCACTAATCTAAAAACTTTAATAAAAAAAAAAAAAATATTTTTTTATATGTATTAAATATCAAAACAAAACTTTTAAAAATTACCTAATATTTAAAAAAATTTTGTTTTGAGGATAGAAATTTTTAAGGGTAGGCTTATAAAACAAATTTTGAATTTGCTAATTAAAAAAAAATAAATTTTAACTGAAGAAAATTTTCAATTACGTATTTTGAAATACCATGTAGTTTTGACGTAATCAGAGGCGTAGCTAGGGTTTTCAATGTCCGGGGTCCATCATACTTTCTGAGAAATTTTTAAGTGGTAAGAAAAGGTTGAAAAAAATTAAAGCAATAAAATTTTGTTACGCACCCAACAAACGATTAATCGCCCTCTCGCGTAATATTTTGCCTTTTTTTTTGTGAAAAGTTCTTTTCTTGTTTTTTGTTCCTTTTTTGTTTAGCTGACGATTTTGTTTTTTTTTTTTTTATCTGTTTCTTTTTAGTAAAAATGTCCAGCCACTTAAAAACGAAACAATATATTAATCAAAATATATAATTAATTTTTTTAGAGGTCTTGAACATACATTTTTTTTTTAAATTGTGCGGAGAAAAATTTGGCTGATGGAAGAGGAATTCGAGCTAGAAGATGAAAAAAAGTGTTTGATAGTTGGAACATCTAAAACATCTGAAGACTCGTCATGGAAACTGGAAACTGTAAAATTAAACTATATATTAGTAATACTAATAATGTGAAATTTTGAGTAATAAAAAAAAATTAATTTTGTATAGTCTGCACAGTGTTTGCTCACCAAATTTTTTCTAACCGTTTAAATCATACCCAATTTTTATTAGCTTGCTTACTTCGAATTTCTACCGTGAGATAGATATGCACCAAAATAAATTTTATCTTCACTGAGGTGGATAGCGAAGGCAGAATCACACAAAAGGGTCTCTTCGTTTTGGCATTAAGATGCGCTTGACAACCGAGTTACTCTAGGCGGCAAGAGATGGCGTTAGTTTTTCGGATTTATTCCATTTCATTTGAAAGATTCCAGCTAATTAATTAAGGGTAAAAAATTAATTATTTTTTAACACAATGATTACTAATTTAATTATCTATAAGTTATAGAACTCCTTTTTTAAAAATATCTTTTATTTAATGCGATTAATCTAAAAAAAAAAAATTTTATTTTTTCGAAAATCAAAAAAAGGGCTTCTATAAGTTGTAGATATTTTAAATAGCTTTAATTAAAAAAAAATTTCAGGTCGATAGCTTCAAAATTGTGGCCGCTGGGATCTCCCAAAATTAGCACTCCGAGACGCGCACCTTAAGCAAGATCCTCTTATCTTCTTGAGGCGTGGGATCGAATTAATTTTTTTCATTTTTCATGTCCAAGACACCTCTAATAAACATATAAATAAATAAAAAATAAAGTACTGGACATTGTGCGTTTAAAGTTTTAAAACACATCGCTTAATCATCGGATCTCATCTTATCAACTTTATTTTTAGCCTTGAAATTGGTTTCCAAACTAATTTTAATAATATATACAATTAGAAAATTTTTTTTTTATTACATTTATAATGAGCAAATAGTCCATTCGAAAAAAAAACAGTTTAATATTTAAAAAATTACAATTTTTTTTTTTTTTTGAAAATATCTTCCAGAAAATTTATTAATATTTGGAGTCACTGATGATTTCAATCTGGATATACGAATGTATTTTTATTAAATAATTTTTCTTAAAATAAATATATATATATATATATTTTTTTTAAATACAGTGACATCAGAAAAAAAAAATAATAGAAACAAATGAGAAATTAAATAAAAAAAAAAAATTCTCTGGAAGTTTATGTAGAATGATCTGAAAACATTTAATCAAATGACAAAGTATTTCATTCATTTAAAAGAATGTCCTTTTTTTGTTCTTTTGAAACTTTTAGGTTGTCTACGTTTTTTTTTTTTTTATTTTCTTTCTTTTTTTTATATTCACATCTACAGAAACCCTTCTTAATAAATACAATAAATTAATTTGTGAGTGAAGTTAATAAAATGTTTGATCAAACATATATATTTATACATGTATATGTGGAATAAATAGAGTTCATTTGTCTCTATAACCATCAATATAGATCAGATATATTTCGCTTACACTGATTTTTATAATTAAGCTTCAAATATTTATCTTTTTTAATTGTTTCCAATATGTAGTATGGAAAAAATGTTTTTTTTTTTTTTTTTTTTTTTTTTAAGTCTTGTTTGATAAATAAAATTAAAATTCATTAAGAAAAATAAATCAAATTTAATAAGATATTTTTTTATCCCAGGATCAAATAATTGAGTCAGTAGTTTTAATTTAATATTAAGGGAAGTTTTTACCCAGAAAAACGCGACTGTATCAGTGGCGTAACGTATTTTAGCTGCCCCCCCCCCCCCGCAACAATTTTTTCGCCCCCCCCCCCCTAAACCATTTTTTTCGCCCCGGGCGTATATAAGCCCCCCCCCCCCCCCGATATATTATGGGAATTTTTTTACAAGTTTAATGTTTAAATTGGTTCAAAATTAAACTTCCCCAGTCAAATTTTTAACCAGGTAAACGGTCAAACTTTTTTCCAATTAACTGGTAAAAACATTACGAAATTATTATAAAATTTCAATTCGCTAATTATTAAAAAAAAAAAAAACAACTAAATATTCTTATTGACCACCCCATTTAGTGTAATATTAAACTTAAAGTAGTTAGTTTATATATCTCTTAAATTTGATTTTTTTTTTTCATAAAAAATAAAAATAATTCTGAAATATAAAGAATTAATAAATATGCAAGGAGCAATCAAATAAATTTCAAGACAAAAATTTTAAAATTGGATGCTAGAAAAAAGAAAAAAACTCTCCACCCCGGGAATCGAATCAAGAGTTCAATTTTCGGGTATTAGAATTATATTATATATATACATCCAAGCCTAAAAAAATATAGATTTATATTACATTTCAAATAAAAAGAATTCGATATTTCCTTGCATTAATTAATGGACAGGAAATTTATAATTTCTCGAGGACAAGGTTCCATTTTTTGATTTTACTTTTTAGTTGGCTGTAAATTATAAAAGATATTACATTATATCCTTATTTAAATTGTTTATTATATCTTTTAGTATTATTGATTGTCAATTGTTAACAATTATTTTGGATTAATTTTATTTTTATAATTTTTATGCTCGAATAAATAATCTTCTAATTAATTTCATGTAATATCATGTTAGGTGTATACATATTAATAACACCCATAAAATAGACCTGAAGTATTCACCAAAACACATCGATACAAAAAAAGATCTTAAAAACAAAATCATTACTAATGAAAACTTCTTCAAATTAATTTCTTCTTGTATAGATAAACGAAAATAACAATTTTTTTTTGTGAAAATTTTTATAGGTAGAAAAATAATTATTCAGAAACTATAGACCAGGCAGTAGTATGTGCGTTAATATTTAACTCATTTACAGCTCTATTCTATAAATAAAAACGTTAACTTTTAACATCTGAAATCAGCGTTAATTCATTTTAACACCTCCTTGTCTCAAATTGCTATACTGTAAGCAAAAACTTTAACGCCAAACAGTTAACATTTAATCAATAGTGTTCAAAATTAAAGTCATGTCTAGGGGGTGACTTTAATATTTTAACGCCGTATTTAATGCATCAAAATGGCGTCTTTAACCAAAAAGTAAGGTTATGATTTTGACAGCTTTTATAGTAATGCGCATGCGCGAGTGGTGTAAAAACACGAACAAGCAGAAAATGTAGCTATCTTCATATGGATCGTTAATACCTAGTGCTAAAAAGTAAAATGTTAACGTCGCTGTTAAAACTTGGTTTAGAGAATAGCATTTTTTAACTAACTGACGTTATTACTTTACTTTTTAACACCCTATGATGTTATATTTTAACATCTGTTTTTAGAGAATAGAGCTGTTAGGGAGAATGTATTTACCGACCAGGCATTAATTCACGATTCAAGAACAAATAAGAGATTCCTTTATTTTAACGTTGTAGGACTATTTTTACAAAATGCAGAGATAACCAAAAACTTCTAAAAATTAGGATCCGATCATGAAAAAAAATTTCTGCTAATGAGATCGGCTTTTATTTTGAAAATATTCATGTATATTAACTCTGATTAGAATTTGATTTAAAAAGGAATATTTTTTTATAAACAAATAAACTAATTAATGCTACTGCCCGAGAGATTCAATAAATAAACCAAGTTTCAAGACACATTTCTCCCATTGTGACGTCAAACTCCGTTTTCTGGGAGTATTGGCAGTGATTTCATTTCATGATACGCATTGAAAGTTTTTTTTTTTTTTTTAGGAATTTCCGAATTAAAGAAGATGTGATATTCTAATAACACGAGACCTGAAGTGTAGGGTTGATGTTGGACCAACCACCTACCTACAGCCCTGACCTCGCACCATCAAACTTTCACTTCCTATGATTAAGAGATTCCTAGAAGATCAACATTTCGATACGCACAAAGAAATGTGTCAGCAAAATGATTCATTCGTGGGACCTCTTAAATTTCCTACCGAATAAAAATTCCCCCAAAAATGTTAATTGTATTTCCATAGAATAGATATGATTTCTTGAGAAAATAGTATATCAATGAAACCATATATGATAAATTCAAAAAAATGTCAAAAAAAATTAAATAAAATGCCATTAAACATATCAATATAATAATTAAACCTTCTAATTACATTTAGGCAAATTTTAATTTTAAATGTCTTTATATAAAAATTATTTTTTAAAGTAATGTTGTTAATTATATTATCTTTTTCATTCAAAAATGAAGAAGCGCTTGTTTATGAGATTATTATTTATTAAAAATATAAATACTGTACAACGTTTCGACTGCTTATTCTGCAGCTGTTTTCAAGTACTGGGCGCTTGCTCTGACTCAAGTGAACTAACCTTTAAGGGACCGCTACGCTCATTTTACAAATGCCATTAGAGGTAATTTCTAGTCGGAGCAAGTGCACAGTACTTGAAAACGACTGCAGAATAAGCAGTCAAAACGTTGTACAGTATTTATATTTTTATTAAATAATTAATACAAAATGTGGACTATAATTAAAACCTCCCATAATAGTAGCAATAAGATCTTAATTAATGAAAATTAATATTCTGCGAAGTTTATTTCTTGAACAAAGGTAGAAATTTTTTTAATAATTATAAAAAAAATTCTAACCAGAAATACGGATCTAAATATAAATTGAATGGATCTTTTGTCCTACCTTGAACCCCACAATTAATTTCTGCACCACCCCTGGACCAAATCTGGTGGTGATGATCAATACGATTGTCTCCAGCCCGGAACCAAATTTCATAACATCTCGAAGTGATTTTTCGAAACTTTTTCAGATTTATTTGATGGACACCAAAAAGTCCTGTAAGAGGTCAATCACAATACCGGTAAATGTGGAAAATTCACTAAAGATATAATAAAATAAATACCTTAAAGGCTGATATGTGTTTTGTTTTTTTTTTAGGCTTCGGACAAAATATCAATATCTTGGGAAATTGTAATTTTTGAATGCATCAAATTCTAAGGTGAAATTTTGCTTATGATATTGATATTTGTCTACTAGTTAGTTGGCTTTCCTCCATCACTCCAAAAGTTAATTTCTTTCGTGCTATGAAAATTAATTTTTCTGTAAGATTAGTAAATAATGGATTCAAAGATTAAAAAAAAAATTTTTTTTACCCATTATATATATCAATATTTAATCTCACTATGCCCCAGGCGTCAAATTTCTTCTATGCACTTTGTATTATTCATTTTTGGATCAAAAAGATGACAAATTAACACTTAAATTGATAATTCTCAAAACTTTTTACATAACCAATTATGAATAGTAAATTTGACTTGTTTTGTACACAAACATTTAAATGGTTGAATATTTTTATAAATTAAAAAAATCTATTTTCATATATTAATTTTTTAAAAATAAATAGACGATGATAATACAGGATGAAACAATATTCCTTATAATATGATTGCTTAGATATACAGGATGAATTTTTCTGTATTTAATGTTGCAAATAAAAGTTGTTTATTATCGAGTGGGAAGATTAGTTCCCATTAGCTCCCACTAAAAAAAACTTAATATTGAAATAACTTTGGAAACTTGGGCAAAAAATAATAGGAGTAATTGAAAATTTTTTTTTTCTAAAATAAAATATAAGTATTATTATGGGAGTTATTAATTATAGACCACATTTTGTATTAATTATCGTTTTCAAGTACTGTGCACTTGCTCCGACTCAAGTGAACCAACCTCTAAGAAATCGTGCATTTTATATACAACGACGTCAGCGCCATAGGAGTGACTGTAGATATACAAAGACGTCAGTGCCATAGGAGTGACTGTAGATGGTGCTGACGTCGTTGTATATAAAATGCTTAACTGTCCCTTAGAGGTTAGTTCACTTGAGTCAGAGCAAGTGCACAGTACTTGAAAACAACTGCAGAATAAGCAGTCGAAACATCGTACGGTAAGTATTATTATATTTAAATAAATAATTAATACAAAATATGATTTATAATTAAAAACTCTCATAATAATTCAAACCACGAAAGAAACAAAATATAAGCATTTCGCGATAAAAAATTCACCTTATATAATTTCATTCCATTTTCAAATGCGATTGCCTCTCTAATTCAATTAAATAAAAATTTATATATGATTAATTTTTCTCAAAGTATGATAATTGAATAACCCTGTATTTATATTTCTACAATCCAACATATATTCTTAAGATGATTGATTATTTTTAATATTTTTAAAAATACTTCAGCTTATATTCTGGGTGAATATTTTTGGAAACACGTTTTGGATATTTTAATTTTTAAGATAGATATTTGAAGATTACGAAAAGTCTTCACTAAATGGGCTATAAAACTGAATATTAAATAACTTTTCGAATAACACACATATATATATATATTTAAATATATATATATAATTGTTTTTATTTTTTTATTATTTTGCCTATAACACTCTTTCCGAAGGTCGTAGGCCGAGATAATAATAGAATATTTTAGCCGTAGGGTCGGACTAAATCTCTGGGTCAGACCATACTTCCGCGATCTTGATCAGTCCAGAGATCTTGGTCCAGATCCGCCGGCTGCTGGCATCAGACTCGCATCTCATCCATTGCAGCCGCAGGTACCCGAAGTACCCCTTTGGCCGTTAACGAAATAGGTTGATTTAATAATGGTTGGGTTTCTGGAGGTGTTTTCGCTCTGGGTGGTGGTGGAGGACGAGGTACTGCCACAGGTACCGGGCCACTGCCCACAGATAATTCGGTAAGATTATTAGCCATTGGTGGCGGGGGTGGTTGTTGTTGAAGAACATTCGGCGATGGCGGGGGTGCTTTTAATAAACTCGTTATAACATTATTCGAAACATGTTTCGGTTTTCGTTTTGGTGATGCTTGATGTTCCATATCGACAATTACACTTGTATTACCCGTATGATGAAAATGTTTATCAAAGCGTGGTGGTTGGTTGGCTTGCTGTTGAAGGGATTTGACTTCTAGTCTTGTTTTATCACGTTGATAATAGACACCAGCGAAGATGAGGACGTTTAAGATGAGAAGAGAACATCCAATAGCAATAGTGACACTCAAGGCAGTGCTGTACGCCACGTATCCTGCCGCCTCGATGCTCGCTAGAGTGTCAGTGCCGTTCTGAACAGGCTGAAACATTACAAATTATATATAAGTATAACGAAATCAACATCTCTCTGGTTTGGGGATAAATAAATCATAATTTCATAGAGAGATTGCAAGAAGAATTAAAATTAAAAAGTCGGAAATCCCGGCTTAGTTTGTGTCTTTTCTTTTTTAAGTGAAACTTTATTTTGATCGACACAAATTTTTTCGTTTCTCTATCAGCATGTCGCGTTACAAGCCGTGACGTCAAAGGTCGTGACGCTACAAGTTATGACGTCACAACAAAAATAGGAAAGTTGAAATTTAATATATATGACGAATTATAAAAAAATAAGTGTGAGATTTAATTTTTCAATTTTTAAATTGATAAAATAATTTAAAATGATTCAAATACTAAATAAATATTTTTCTCAGTTTTTAATTTAACATACGCCAATTGATTTCCCATTATCATTCCCATTTTCCAATTATTAAATTAAGATTAAAAACGCGATTTTAATACCCTTAATTGAATAATTTTCAGTTAAAAGCCTACGATCTGAAAAAGTTTCACTTGCATCGTGGTTTCATAAAACCACACAATGATTTTTAGAAAAAAATGTATAGAATAGAATATGCAGTCCTATATTCCCTGAAGGTTACAGACTTCTGTATTTAAGGATTTTATTTTTAAAAACCCTGGTGAGTAGAACATGATCGTTGAAAGAAAATTTTGATCCCATTTCAACATTGGATTTTTCTATCTATTAATTTGAAAAAATATAACAGATTTATTTAAAAATAATAAAAAAGGTGGAAAAATTTAGATGAATTGTTAAAATTTCAAAGCATTTCTAATTAGACTAAGAATCTCATCTCATAGACGGATACGTGAAGTAGCAAATATTTCTAACACTGAGTAGTAAAACTTTTCTTTTTTTTCTATATTCTCTATTTAGAGTATTATTTATTTATTTAAAATGATTGTTGGCATTAGGGCACCAGCCATTTTTGCCACCGTTATTTAATTAGAGTATATATATATATATATATATAAAAATTTTTTTAAATTGTTTATGGTCTTTTTCAGCATCTGATGCTATTTAGACCTCGTTCTTATTTATTTCAATCGATTGGTAGCTTATTCGATTAAAATAAATTTTTCTCACTTGGACCCTGGGCGTATTCCCAAGTGAGTTTTTATTTTATTCACAATGACCCGTTTTTGTTAAAGATTAGTAAAAAAAGGTTTAATATTTAAATAAAAAAAAAAAAGAGTGAGAAACAAATAAATTTTCTAAAATTTTTATATTTTCTATTCTTTAAAAAAAAGGTGTCAATTATTTTTTCATTATGAATGATTAGAAATTATTTTGATATTATCATAAATGAAAAATAAATTCAAATCATATTTTGAATGAATTTTTTATACAAACCAATAATAATAATGATTTGTTGAAAAAGTGAAATTCAATAGAATCACTTGTTCATTAACTTTCTGGTAAGTTATATATATATTTAGAGAGAGAGAGAGAAAGTTTTCAAGTTTTTTAATAAAGTAAATTGAGTCTTAAAATATATATATATAGAGATATGAAAATAATTAATTTAAAATTAATTAATTAAAAATTTTAAATTATAAAGTTTTAATGAAGACCGACCAATAAAAGGGGGGGGGGGGGGGGGTTAGCCCCACCTTTCCTACGCCCCTGAGCATACGATTGAATTAATAAAGCAGAATATAGAGAGAGATTGAGAGAACATGTTAAGGACTTGTACAAGGGTCATAAGAGAGGCTGAATGTGGGAACAGATCTATATTTAGTGATCTCGAGAGTCAATCCTGAATTGAGGGGTGGCAAAGAACAAAAGTGTTAGTCAAACTAAAGTGCATATTGAGTGCTTAGAAAGTAAATAACCCAAGTGACAGTGAAGTATGAAAATGAATGACTTTAGATAACAAATGAGAAATGAAATCAACTGAAAAAGAAGTCGCTATGAAGTGCAAGAACAAATGACTAGGATATAAATAAATAAAATTCATTGATTCAAGATTGTAAAAAAACAAATGCGGTTGAATAACGATGTGAAAAAGCAACAAACTTGAAAAGAAATAAGTAGTATTGGCTCAAAGGAATGTTTTTTCAAGTAAATCCTACATCGCGAAATTTACATCAAATCGATATACAAAGAACAAAAAAAAAAAAAAAAAAACAATAAAAGAAACATGAGAAGACAGTTGCTTTTATTATTCGAGTGAAATAGCTAAAAAATGATATTCATTAAATTTAGCAAGATAGAGAGATAATATTGATAATATAAAATTTTTTTTTATAATAATGGCATTGAACCGATCGATATCTAGTTCTAATCATTCTTTTTTAATTCTGGAGTTTAGGGGGTTCAAATAAATCAAATAAATATTAAGAGAAGGATAAACGATATTAACGAATTTCGTTTGAAAATTATTTAATCTCTAGACGGGCAGCAACTTATGTACCCGCAACAAAATGACAAAAACACAGAACAAAAAATGTTATTCTGATCAGAGGCGGATTAAGACAATACAAGGCCCTAGGCGCAAGCAAAAAAAAATTAGGCCCCGGATAACAAAAATGTCTTTGGAAATTAATTAATAGGTATTATAAATATAAAACGTAATTTTAATTACTTACATGTGTTTTTAAATTTATTAAAAAAATACAAAAAGATTTTTTAATGGAAAGTGATCAACAATCTAAGACTTCTCAATAGAAATTTAATTTTTCCTTTATTATAAGGTCTTTTTTTCATATAAATATTTAAATTAATACTTTCTTATCTTTGAAAAATAATATCTAATAATATTTGGAACAAAAATGATTATTGATTATTTTTATTATACATAAAATTGATAGGTACAGTGAGGGACATTATTAAGACCCACCCATGCGTTTTCTACTTGTGATTATTTCATTGTTTTTATAAAAGAAAATGGCTTTATTGGAGATTTTCTAGGTTTGAACCATGAAAGTTTCCATTAAAAAATATATAATATTTTTTTAAAAACTATGAAATAATCACAAGTAGAAAACGCATGGGTGGGACTCAAGGGCGGATACAAGGGGGGGGGGGGGTAAAGGGGGTAATTACCCCCCTGAGATTTGAAAAAATACATTTTTTTCGAAAAAAAATTTATTTTTAATCTAAAAATTTAAAAATTAATACTTAAAAATTTGATTTGTATTTATATTCTGGCAGACAAGTACAGAATGCGCCTTTAAATTACCGAAATTAAGAAAAAATGTGTGATGTGCGACCACTCACACCAGATTACATCTCTGGATCCGCCCTTGGTGGGACTTAATATTATCCCTCACTGTACACCTAATATGAGAGGAAATATAATGTTACAGGAAACATTAAAATAATAATTGAATTTCATAAGTCAATTGATATATTTTTTATAAAAATGAAATGAAATTTAATATCATGATCAAAATTAATATGATAATCAATTTTGAGGGCCCCCATATTTGCGCGGGCCCTAGGCGCGCGCCTAATGCGCCTTGCTTATGATCCGCCCCTGATTCTGATTATGTAATGTCAAAATATATTAAACACATTAAATTAAAGCGGACCTGATGATGGTACTTGGTACCGATAGTCTAGAGATTAAATAATTTTCAAACAAAATTCGTTATTACTGTTTATCCTCTAAAATAACGAAAAATGGAGAACTTCTTCAAGAACAAATACAGTAAATATTATTTTCACTTACAGTTTGATAGGGCTGATGAGGCTGATAACCATTAATTGTTGCGCAAGTAGTGAGAAGAACGTCTAACGGAGTAACTGTAGGACCTGCAGCAGCAACCACTGCAGCACCCGATCCGACATCTCCAATATTGGTCACTCCAGTATTATTATTAACAGAAGAAACCGAACCAGGTCCAGAAATTGCTAAACCAGATATTCCTGTATTAATTGTCCCAAGACCAGAAGTGGCAGCTGAATTCCTAGCTAAAGGATCAGGTCTTACGACACCATCGTATAATTCAGCTTCGTGATGATTTCGGAAAAGATTATGACGAGCTGCGACATCTTCCATTCCAGCTCGATGGAGTTCAGGTATTAATCGAAGCCAAACTGATAATTGATGAGCGCGGAAGTGATTTTTCATCCGAGGTTTCATATCTGAAAGAACAATAGTGAAAATTAGATTTTCATTTTATAAAAATGTAATGGTGAAGTTAATCGAAATTCTTATTCTAAATTTTATGCTGGATGTACGAGGGTTGTTTCGAAAGTAATGCTTCCTATTTTTTTCATGGAAACTAATGGAGATACATAAGTAACAACAGCACAGCTAAACAAAGCAATATTCAGACTGTAATTTTTCCACATAGTTCCCACCATTCGTTATGCACTTTTGCCAACGATAAACCAGAGCATGAATTGCTGCCACTCTTGTAAAAATCGGAACCAGCTGAGGCTAACCTTTTCCCTACAACTTTGACAACAGCTTCCGAGTCTTAAAAATGTTGCCACCAAGTTCAACTTTCTCTTTGGGACTCTGAAAGATGGACCACATGACAAGCTATTTCAAGACTCGGAAGCTGTTGTCAAAGCTTTAACTAAGTGGTTAGCCTTAGCTAGTTCCGATTTTTACAAGAGTGGCATACAGGCATAGTTGGCAAAAGTGCATAACGAATGGTGGGAACTATGTGGGAAAATTACAGTCTGTAGCTGAAATATTGCCCTCTTTAGCTGTGCTGTTGTTATTTATGTATTTACATGGAAAAAAAAATAGGAGGCATTACTTTCGGAACTACCCTCATAGTTGATGAGAAGATAGGAGAAATCCAACAGCTAGGAAATCATCTAACATAAGAACCATTTGTTTAGAAATTTTTCGGCCAGACCATGTTCAATGCAAGACAAATGCCCACCACTAAATACTACTATTCTGCACGGCTTCACCCCCTGTTTGACCTATGGAAAATTTTCTACCCTAACTTTTTTTAGTAAGGAAGAAAGAAAAGAGCGATTGCAGCTACGTTTATTTCGTTTATTAGTCACTTCAAGCGGACGTTTCGGTCAGATTTGCGACCACCCTCAGGGCTGAAGTGTGTCAATAAAACTCTTCAAAAAGTCGAATAGCGCGTTTGTATAAAATATTTTTTGCCATTTAATAAGGGCTTATGCTTGATCTAACCTTGACTCGCATAGGTCCTAATTAAATGGAAATAAATATTTTATTGATATATAATTGCGCCATTTGACTTTTTGAAGAGTTTTATTGACACACAAGCTCTGAGGATGGTCGCAAATCTGACCGAAACGTCGGCTGGAAGTGAATAATAAACACAAAAACATAGCTGTAATGTTATTTTCTTTCTACCTTACTACAAGATCTACTCAGCTATCCATCTCACTCTAATATAACTATTTTTTTATTATTTTTATAAAAAAAAAAAAGTTTTCTCTGAAATATTGAAATATTAAATGCTATTTTTCATATTAAGCGGGGTGGGAAAGATTCGGTCTCTTACGAATTTAACATTATTTTCACATAGAAAGCCTCAGGTCAAATTTTATTAAAATAGAATTAAAAATAAGAAAAATGAATTTTTGAGGAGGAGGGAAATGAAAACGCATTTTGTCTTACAAACGGACAGAACAAAAGATAAACTTTGTTTTTGATATAAATATAACACTGTATTTAAGTATTATTTTACTTTTTTAATTTACTTATTACTATATTATTTTACTTACTTATTTCTAAATATTTTTGATGAACATTGTCGTATTCATCCCAAACAATACTTTTAAAGCGATTGCGTTCTTTCGAAGTTGATGAGCCACCACCTTCTGGTTTCGGATACTCATTAGGATTCCTTAAAAATAAAACAAAAAAAATCATATTAATTAAGATAATAAATTGAATTTATATATAAAAAAAGAGGAAATCTTATTTAAAAAAATTTAGTGAGATCAAAAAATAATTAAAATAAAAATGTTAAGTAAATGAGTAATTAAGGAAAAATAAAAAAAGTAAAATACTAGTAGCTACTTAATTAATAATTCAAGACAAAAAAAATTGTTTTTCAACAAAAAAAAAGGTTTTAATTAGTCTTTAAAAAATATATATCCAGGATGTAAGCTTATTATAGTATAGTAGCATCTAGTCTAAATGAGGATATTTATTTAAAACATATAAAACTTTTCCGGAGGCGTTATTATTGTTTAAATAAATTGCCTTAGTGTAATGTAGATATTTTGGAATTATTATTTTAACACTATTCAATACATCACAAATGTTTTTGTTCAATTTGTTAAATTTACTATAGAAAATTTCGCGATAACATGACCGAAATATCTTCGTAAAAAATTTAACTAGTAGGAGACAGAGCAAAAAAAAAACCGGGGATTACCCTGTCCGTGCAAAGTTGCTCAAATAAGCAATAAGTGCCTCTGAGAGTCCGGCTTCTGGCTTTGTGTAGTTTCGAGGAAAATGAGAAAGACTTTCGACTATAGGCGCCCCAAATAAAAAGGGGAGTTCTTCTCCATGTACAGTGCCCATTCTCTGTAAAAGAAAAAAATGAAATTAATAAAAAAAAAAAAATATTTTAAAAGAACGAAATATTTATTTAATTAATCCATCATTTAAATATTTCATAATCAATAATTATGAATTATTTATTTATTAGTAGAATATTAAATTAACCCTTGACCTGTGGTTCAGGGCGAGAGCATTAGCTTCTGGTACCAGAGGTCAAATGTTCGCATCCCGTCTCATGCGACAAAAATTTATTTCAATTGAATTGGCTAGCAATCAATGAAAATAGAGGGGGTCTAAATGCCCAAAAAAACCTTAAATAAATAAATAAAAAAAAAAAAAAATTAAATTAATAGATTCAGAAATAGTTTTAGACTTCTTCAGGATTCGGGGAATCTCAAAACTGGTATTTCCAACAAAATCTCGACATCGTATTTTTTTTTGTGATCGCAATACTTTCCCTTTACAAATTATGTTCGTACAGTCTCGGCCACAAGTGCCTGATGTGCTTGAGAAAGAGCCTTGAGCTTAGTCAATCAAACAAATTTATTTTAAAAGCCCTCAGGGTTTGGTGTAGTTGGTAGCGCGCCTGCCTTGTATATCAAAGGTCGCGGGTTCGGATCCCAGGAATCTGATGATTTTATTTAAACTATTTGGATAAAAAATGGTTTAAATAATAATGCCTGGACCACCAATTGATGAATATGTGTGTGAGTGTGAGTCTGAATGGGAAAAAAAAGTGTGTTAAAAAAAAAAAAATATTTTAAATAAATTTTTTTTAATGCAACTAAAGGGGAAACGCTTTTTTTTAAGAGACCACTTCCAAGGCTCCACTCTCGAGCACGTCAGGCACTTATGGCGCTAACTGTACAGTGAGGGACAATATTAAGTCCCAACAATACTTGAGATTATTGCATTTTTTTATAAAAGAAAATGAAAATCTTTATTGGAAATTTTCTAAGTTTGAACCATCAAAGTTTCCATTAAAAAATATATAATATTTTTTTAAAAACAATGAAATAATCACAAGTAGAAAACGCATGGGTGGTACTTAATATTGTCCCTCACTGTATATATATATATATATATAAGAGAAAGTAATTAAGATTATTGGATTATTGATAATCACTTTTTCTTAAGGATAAAAATATTTAAAAAAAAAAAAATACCTGAGGATAGTCCCCATCTTTGGTTTGATAATCGAACACGTAAAAGTAGGAACGTGCCGGGGTTGAACGACTTCTTGCTGCAGCGGCAGCCGCCGCCACCGCTGCAGCTGCCGTTTGCCGATTCCGTTCTCGTCCAAGAGATAATAAATCACCGGTTTGTACAAGCGGAGCAACAAATTCCGCATCACTTAAAGCCGCTACTGTTGCATCCCGAGTATTAATTGGATGTAACACTGTTCTCTCCCAATCAGTATATTCATTAACAACGGTGAAAAATATTTCCGACAGATGATACATATACGCATTGCGAACATATGTGCGGATGATCTTATCGCGACGTTCCCCTTCAAATCCGGCGTCAATGTCTTTCGCGGAGAAACGCCATAAAGCCTCAGACGTGACCACTCCAAATAGTAAATCGTAGTTGCTAGAAAAGAATAAGAATTACGAGTTAGATCTTCGGAAAAATATTTCAAATTTAATTAATTATATGTAACAATAGAGGAGCTTTTCATTAGCAGTCGATGACAATGCAAAGAATACGTGAATGTCTTATCATTTCTAACATCACGACACTGGCATTTGCAAAGAATACTTAAAGGTCTTCTCATTTTAAAAGAAATAAAAACAAATAAATATATATATATATAACTAGATTTTTATAGGGCAGGTTCAGCCAAATAAAATGCCTTTATATGCTTCTCGACTCCGGAGACGGAGATTAAAAATATCTCGAAACGACTCCGGAGTCTAGAAGCATATAAAGGCTTTTTATTTGGCTGAACCTGCCCTATAAAATCTAACTTAAAGGTCTTCTCATTTTAAAAGAAATAAAAACAAATAAATATATATATATAATTAGATTTTTATAGGGCAGGTTCAGCCAAATAAAAAGCCTTTATATGCTTCTCGACTCCGGAGACGGAGATTAAAAATATCTCGAAACGTCTCCGGAGTCTAGAAGCATATAAAGGCTTTTTATTTGGCTAAACCTGCCCTATCAAAATCTAATACATTCACAGCCACCAAATCTCATTTATATATATATATAATTCGATAATGTTCATCTGTCTGTCAAGCTCTATTTGGTCAACTCTTCCCAGTGGAATTTCGAAACCAAATTTTATATGCTTAAAGGGAATCTTATAGGGATTACAGAAAAATTATTTTCCTTCCGAAATATCTATAACGTTTTGATTTTTTAATTGTTGAAGATACGATTTCTCCCATATGAAATTTATAAGGAAACATTTATATATATTCTTTGCATTTATGTATTTTACGATTATTTATGTATTTCGTATGTAATGTAATGGTAAACAAATCCTCAAGCAGGCACTGGTTTGGAATAATAGTAATAATTTTCTTCTCATAATTAAGAAAAGTTTTTATTTTAAACACAATTAAAAAAATTTTCCATTAAAATTCACTAATATTGCAAAGAATACATAAATTTCTTTTCATTTCTAATAATATTCATACATTTCCTATGGGAGAAATCGTAATTTCAACAATTAATAACTCAAAAAGTTATATAATTTTCCTGTAATCCCTAGAACGTCCTCTTTCTCTATGACAGTCTCGAAATATTCAATTGCTTCGTCTGTCCAATTACCTTTTCGACGGTTAGTATATGCCCCTCCCTCCATGAGTTGATAGAAGTCTTAAATACCTATCCCTTTGTAGAGTGTGATTCGGGATTCAGTGAACTTTTCACTTTATAATTTAGGTATTTTAAAAAATATCTAAAGAAGAAGGTCATTAAAGAGAGTAGTGGGCCCGAAACTGCTTGCTCCTCTCTCTCTTTCCTTCATGCATTATTATGTCATAAAATGCTCTTGCTCTCTGGACCATTATCATGTTAAAAGGCGTGAATGTGTCTAAAATCTCATGTTTTTATTCATTCAAATTTTAGTTGGAAAAATTGTAATTTTCCTCCCCCTTAAACCTTCATTTTAATATTTTAATTTTAATATTTTGTTTTATTAAATAAATAGAGCGTAAAATTTTGAATTGTAAATATATAATTGCAAATGGCATTCAATACAGTACAAATATTAGTTTCATTAATTTATGCCGTTTGTATTTTTTTTACATTACAATCGGTGATCAATCACATTAATTGGCAAAGCGTTCGATAAATTTTTGATCTAAGACCTTTTGAGGCGATTCAATCATCGGGCCGCAAGAATTAATGAAACCACGTAATATTAGACCCCCTCCACCGTACATTATATTCCTAGAATTTTCTTTGATCTGATAATGCGTCCCATTTTCGAATAGTTTGCCCCAAAGCAGCGATCCCCTTCCCCAGTATTCGACCTGGGAGTGGGAGGAGAGCGAAATTTCTGATGTAGAGAAAGGGGAGAGTAGACGAAAGCTGCTGGTCCAGGGGAGCAGGAAAAGAGAAATAAATATCTGCTGTGACTTAACGCACAGTAGATTTTTTTTTGTTTTGAGATAGAGGCTTAAATGGACCCTGTTACGCATTAGTGTGTCAAGCGCCAGCTACCGAGTTTTGAGAAAATTAACATTAAAGTTTTTTGTTTTCATTGGATTATATATAATTTTTTTTGTCAATTGTGCAAGTAACATTAAATATAAATTTTTTTAGGACATCTTTCATATTAATTATAGCATTTGAAACAATATTCCGTGCTTAACTCAATTTTTAATTTTTTGTCGCTTGACACACTATTGCATAACAGGGTCCAAATAGCCCCTTAGTTTCAAACTTGACCACTTGCATTTCTTAAGTCAAAAGTAAAAAAGTTTAATGATTTAAAATTTACATAGTCTTTGTGTATTTGAAATGTTGACTGCTTGAAATAAATTAAGATTATTTGATATTTAGATATATCAAATTTTAATTTCAAATCAATTTCGAAGAATAAAATTAATTTGTCTCACTCAGGCTAACGCGTGAATTCTAAAATGCAAAATTCACATTTTCCATTTGAAATCTCACAAGTGACTGAACAATTTTAGGTTTTCTTTTAAAATTGAAATTTTACATTTGATGTGTTGTGGCTGTGGAGATTTAATCAGGAAGCCGAAATGGAAACTTTGCAGCCCGGAGATTAAATAAAAAAATCTTTTATTTAATTTTTTACTTGCCGACGTTTCGGTCGTCTGTCACGACCTTCATCAGGGCAAATAATTGTCAACAATACAGGGTCTTAGGTATTTTGATATTTACTGTAATCATATACAATTTCTTTTTACAATTTGATAACATTTGAATCCAAGACCCCAAGCAAGTAAATGATAATTTATATACATATAAAAATTGTAAAAAGAAATTGTATATGATTACAGTAAATATCAAAATACCTAAGACCCTGTATTGTTGACAATTATTTGCCCTGATGAAGGTCGTGACAGACGACCGAAACGTCAGAGTAAAAATTAAATAAAAGATTTTTTTATTTAATCTCCGGGCTACAAAGTTTCCATTTCGGTTTCCTGATGAAATTTTATATATTAACTAATTAAATTAGATTTTAAATAAAATTTATCTCAAGAATCAGATCTATATCGACCCCGTTGGGAACCTCCTAGACGAGGGATAATAATTTGACGTTAAATGAGATATAAGAGGTAACAAATAGACAGGATTTGATTTAGTACAGACCTTGCGAAACTTTGTGCTGAAAGAAGTGGGTCAGGAACCCCGTTGGGTCCGGAGCCTCTGGCCTTGGAAGCCGCAGAAGAGGCCAGAGGTCCTGACCCAGCTTCCGGTCGATGATAGGTGAGCATTTCCCTCTGGAAGTCGCTTTTGATAACGACTCCGTCCACAGAAGGTCCAAAAGCACTGACAACAAATAATACAAATTATTAACTCGTAAAAAAAAAATATCGGTATTAATTTCAATTTCAATAATTTGCGGACTTGATTGTTTTTTCTGTAAAATTAAATAAATTGCTATGAGAATAAACCAACCACACTGGGAAATTTCATTAAATAAATTGCAATGGTGCCACCAGAGATGAAATTATAATGAATTTTCTCAGGAGATTTGTTATAAAAATGTTTTCTACGGAAGTGGATTATGCCTTAAATTAAAAACATTTTTTTTTAGCTTAGTAAAAAAAAATTCACTTTCAAATTGATTGGAATAAAAAAAAACAAAAAAAAAAAAAAACACAAAGGTGAATGAGAGACCTTAGATATGCCGGCGGGGTAACATCTGCAGCCAGAAGAGCTTCCAGAGGGGCTTCCCGGAGACAATCGACGATTCTCTCATGCTCGCGTGCTAAATCTGAAGGGACTGAGCAGTTTACATGGCGAGCTAAGCGAATTGCATAGCTAACAGGATCCTCGACAAGTGCCCAGGAAGCGAGAGCGGATCCGGAGAGCAATACCGCCCTATGGAACAAACCTACAAAAAAACGCAAGGGTTTAATTCAATTCATATAAAAACCGGTTGCTTCACATCTAAGTAAGTTAAGTTTCCAGTCTTTTCAGATCTAGTTAAGCTAATCAAATGATTAAATAAGAACCCAGATCGTAGTTAGTAAGACCCAACACACTAGTGTCGCAGAAATATTCTGTAATAATTGTCTCCTAATAAATTCTAATTCATAGAGAACGACTAAAATCAGTAGAAAAGTAATTAAAAGTGAGCCTGGCATAGATAAGTCCCCGAGTAAAAAAATTTTGTTCTCTAGATCAGTCCCACCATGGCATTAAAAAATTATATTTTTCTTTAAAAATTTTAATTTTGACTTGAAGATTCATGCCGCGAAATTAATTAAAGACTGTTTTAAAAAAATTTTAATTTTGTTATGCACATATACAGATTATTCAACTTACTTAAAACAGATTATTAAAGTTACTTAGAACAAATAAAAAAAAAAACATGTAGGCCTATATCCATCAAAATCTCGACATCGAATTTTTGACATGATCGCAATACTTTCTCTCTCTATATATTTCATATTTAGGGTAAGAGAAAGTAATACATTACCAATGAAGTACGTGGCTGTTGATTTATATACAAGGAAAGAAGCAGGAGCAGCCAAATTAATTTTGCCTCCGATTTTATTACAATTAACGAGACGTTTCGAGAAAACTTTATTTTCTCATCATCAGTCTTTCAAATTGTATCTGTTCCGGAGTTGTTAAAAGGGCACAATACATTTATTATCTATTTTCTTTATGGGTATGTTATTCATTGACTTGTTCAGTGAGAACATTCTCACTGAAATGTATTGTTCCCTTTCAACAACTTTGAATTTGAAAGACTGATGATGAGAAAATAAAGTTTTCTAAAACGTCTCGTTAATTGTAATAAAATCGGAGGCTTTAATTTTTGGCTGCTCCTGCTTCCTTCTTTGTATAAAAAATACATTATTTTTTGCTGTTTCCAGATATAATATTACATTTGCAAATCCCATAGGAATTATATTACACAGTACTTTTAGTGTGTCCCGGAATTTTCTACTTAACAAAAGTGTGTCGCAGCTACAAATAGTTTGAGAAACACTGTTATATGGCTTTATAGTTAAAATAAGGTGAAATTAGAAAAACAAGTCTTGTTTATTTATTTTTTTTTTTGAAATTTTAAAATTTTTGTTAAAAAATTAATTAGCTTTAATTAATTATTTTAATTTTATTAAATTTTTAAAAATTATGCCTTTATTAATGTTGCTAATTTACAAAACTTTTATACCTCAGATATGAATGTGAAAAAACTCATTTTTTTAACTTGAATGTTAAGCGTGTTCTTGTCTACAATATCGAACTAAATATATCGAAAAATATCTGTTGAATAAGTTTGCTAGTTGACTACAAGGGCGGATACATGGGGGAGGGGGGGGTAAAGGGGGCAATTGCCCCCCTGAGATTTGAAAAAATACTTTTTTTCGAAAAAAAAAAAAAAAAATGTATTTTGAATGTAAAATTTTAAAAATTAATACTTAAAAATTTGATTTGTATTTATAATCTTGCAAACAAGTACAGAATGCGCCTTTAAATTACCGAAATTAAGAAAAAATTGTGTGCTGTGCGACGAGTCACACCAGATTACCATCCCCCTCCCCCGAGAAACACCTCTGGATCCGCCCTTGGTTGACTAGATGTGAAGCAACCAGCATTCTCCCTAATGTTCTCTATAATATATAGTGGCTAAATGACGACTAACCTAAATGATGTTCTAAAAATTTTTTCATGGTGTAAATGCAATGGCAAAATACATTTAATTTAAAGATTTTTTTTTCGAAAATAAAAAAAATTATTTAACTCACAAAATCGTTAGATATTTCTGCCGCGCCCTCCATAATTCTTAAGAGTACAAAAGTTTTGTAATTTATCTATTTAAAAAATTGATCTGACAAACAATCGGGACTTAAGAAAAGATAAATCAATTATAATGCATTTTATTTAAAAGAATTTTTTAATATTTAATGGAAAAAGCTTTTCGGCGCATTTAGAGAAAATTTTAAATGATAAATGATGAATATACTTTTGCTAACCGTTTAGAAACCACAAACATGTCGTTAAAGATGCAAAAAAAAAAAGTAAATATTTTAAATCATAATTTATTCTTGTAAATTCTTATTTCAAATATGTCACTAAAAATGTTCAAGTAACTCATATACCAGATTGAAAGGGATTATTTTTTTCCATTTGAAAAATGAATAAATAAATGATTTGAGAAAGTTTTTTTTTTTTTTTTGATAAATTGGTAAAATTATATGATTCACCCCTTAAGCGATGAATATAAATAAATAAATGAATCCCACTGATGTGGCCAGCACATAACCAATCCCACCTTATGATTCGTATATTTTGTAAACATAATTAAAATCTATATAGGCTATCCGAATAAAATTTGAAATCGAACTCGAGCCCTCAATTTTTTTGAACTCTTAACTAAAGAAATTATTTAGAAAGAATAGAGTCAACAGTGAAATAAAATTTGAGACTGGAAACATACAAATCTTGTCAAAAATGATTCTATAAAATATATATACTCGTATATATATATATTTTTTTTTAAATTAAATTTAAACTGTTAACCGTTGGAGCTAGTTGTAACATTATAAGTGGGTAAAATTAATTAAAAATACTAGGTGATATGTTTTAATAACATATTTATTGGTATTAATATTTGATACGTATTTGGGTATATTAAATATCACAGAACTATATGAAACATTGTTCACTATTGATATTTCTCCTGAAGATGAGATACTAAGTGCCCAAAAAATCATCTAGTATATAAATGTATTAAAACTATCACCTAGTGTTTTTATTAAATTTGAAATATCCCACAAATATGAATTTTTTTACGACTTGCGTCAACCGAAAATTTTATTCTTTGATTTCCCTGATTTACCAAATTACATGTGAATTTACTTATTTAATTTTTTTAACAAATTTATTAAATTAAATAAAAGTTGTGACCTGTGGCTAATAAATACATTTTAATTAAGATTTCTTTTCTAAATTTAATAATTACAGCAGAAGTGTAGTGGAGGGGAAGCGATGTTGCTCTGAGGTTTTGAACTTAATTTAAAATTAGGAATTATGGAGGATTATTGCACCCCCCCCCCCCTCGGTATACACTCCTATCATTTATAAATTTCTCTTTCTATACGATAGAATAGTTCACGAAAAAATGGAAAATTAATTCATGGTTCCAGACCTGATTAAAGAATTAGGAAATTAGTGACAAAAATAGAAGAGATCCCCCGGGGTACGTACGGATCCTTTAAAAATTCCCAATGAAAAAAAAAATTAAATTCCAATAGATTGATCCGAACGCTTTGAAGAAAATAATATTTTTAATCCTCTGTTTTAAAATTTAAATTTTTTTAAAGTATAACAAATACAGCCCGGCCCTTGGCCCGGCAACAGCACTGTTTATTAAAGTTATATAAGAGATGGGAAAAATATAGCTTAGGCAGATTATTTATAAACAAACAAGTAAAAAAAATTACAGTATTATTGATTGCTTATAGATTTTGTGATATTAAATAAATTAAATTACAAATATTTTATTTAATTTACGTCGATTGAATTAAAGGTAAACAACTCGAGTAAAAAGAAGTTGTTTTTTTTTTAATGTAAAAATATATAGTGGTAGATATAATTGCCCTGCCCTTTCAAAATGGATAATTTATTTTATTAGAAAATTGAAGAAAATTTCCTTACCCGGAACAACTGTAGGGGATGCCATAAGAAAATGGATGCAGGCGGCTCCTGTGCCGTGGCCTGCAAGAGTCACCCTTAAAGGATCCCCTCCGAATTGGGCGACGTTCTGCTGGACCCAATGGAGAGCAGCAATCTGGTCCATGAGCCCATAATTTGCCACCCGAGCTCGCATCCCAGGTGACATGTTCGCATTCAGGAAACCTAAAATAACAACAGGTGGACGCAAGTATTTATTTAATTCAATTTAATAATCGCTTTTATTTCTATATACCCCAGGGAATTGTAATTATTATTATTATTTTTTTTGTGAAACATTTTATAAATCTAGAAAAATGTAATTTTATTACAAGTCACATTTAGACTGTTCCAAGGTGAAGAAATAAAAAAAAAATATCTCTATTTAAAGTATAAACAAGCAAATGAAGAGTAAATGTGAGTTATGAAATTGAAAAATTCCGAAATGGAAAGTTGAGCATAAAAATTTTTAGTTAAATTTATTTAATATATAAGGATTAAGAAATTTGGTCTATTCATTAAAATTAAAAAAATAAGCCTATTTTTCGATGAAACAGATAATATATTTATAATCTTACAAATTCGCTCCCCAAACGTCCCCGGCATAGAAATAATAAATTCTTAAAAGGGAAGCCTCTCTCTCTCTCTCTCTCTTAATTTCTAAGTGGAAGTTTTTCTCAAATTTTATTAATAAATGGAATTATTAAAACCAAATGAAAAATAGTTATTTTTTTAATGGGGGATGGCTGAACCCAATTATTAATTAACTAGACTCAATTAATTTAAAAAAAATTATTAATCTCATTATTATGGGAGTTTTTAATTATAGACCACATTTTGTATTAATTATTTATTAAAAATATTCTGTGTAACGTTTGGACTGCTTATTCTGCAGTCGTTTTCAAGTTGCTCCGACTCAAGTGAACTAACTGTCATGTCCGTTACTTGCCTTTTTATATACAGCGACGTCAGTGCCATCTGTGGGCATTTCTGTGAAAGATTCAAATTTTCCCGCCATCTACACTCATTCCCATTCTTCAAAATAAGCAGTCGAAACGTTGTACAGTATTTATATTTTTAATAAATAATTAATACAAAAATATGGTCTTTAATTAAAAACTCCCATAATAATAATACAATCCACAAAAGCTTTAATAAACACATGTATTAATCTCTTTTGTATTTTCAATGACAAATTTGGAATTTTCAAAATTAATACCCTCCAACGTCCTACAAATATAGTATAATAATAGTTTAATCAAATTAATTTAACTATTATATCTTTCTTTATTTTATATAAATAATCTATATTAAATTGAAAAATATATACTTTGTAATATTTATTAATATATGAAAATCTATGTTGTCCAATTTATAACGTTCCGTATAATATATTAAATATACACATATAACAGAGAGTTGAGTTGTTTGTTTTTAAAAGCACTCAAGCTGACCAAGTTTTTAAAAACTTGTGTTCATATAAAGAGCATCTTCTATTATAATAATACCTAAACCAGAGAGCTAATGATTATTTATTAAACTTAATTTTGAATTTATAAATGAAGGGAAAATATCCCTCGGGGCGAAAATCCATTAGCTTTTGGGAGTTTTATTAATTAAAATTTGTACCAAGGATGCCGAGTCGGTAGTTGAGAGTTACAACTACCATTCCGCCGTAACTACTCAAAATGGAGCCGTCATAGGGTGTGCCTGAGCCCCATTCAAAAGCCTCGCCGTGGATATAGACGAGTACCGGGTATCGATGACTTGGAGTACCGCCGCCTGCGACGCTCGCTGAAAAATAACAAATAAAAATTTATTAATATTTTTTAATTTCTCTCACATATCTGGGTAGATTACCCAATTTTCGATTACCGAAAGTAAGAGAAAGTTGTGCTGTCACACCAGATTTTTTTTTAGTAATCGAGATTCGAACCTGAGTTGTGTTGCAATTTCAGAACCTTAATTATCTACTCGCTTTTCCAAACATTATTTTCTTTTATTTATGAGTTTATACATATCATATACAGGTTCATACAAGATCATACATTTAAAGTTAATTTTAGCAATTGAGTAAATTATAGAGATACAAGGTTTATTTTCAAATTTAAATGTTTTCATGATTCCAATCCGATTGTGCATTTGTACTCTTTTCTCTAGAGACATAGGAATTTATGTTCTGTTTTTGATTTATTTTGATATATGCAATACGTAAAAAAATTCCAATAATTTTTTGATTTTCGAAGCGCAGGAAATTATATACAAAGATGTCGATTAAAGTATAAATTACTACTTTATCATTTCATATTTATATTGCAACCAACTAAATAACATCGTAGAAGTTGTTTGCAAGTGTCGTCTACTTTCCCAATTCAGATTTGTTTCTAGTCAATTAACAAACGACTAAATGGTCAACTTGAAGAAGTTTGTTAGAGAGAGTTCAAGATCAAAGAGAGGCGGATTGAAAGAGTAAAAATAAAATTTAAAAAGCGCTTTTAGCGATCTAATAGTTGCTCAGATATTTGTTTGGTGAAACTTGACAAACTACTCTTAATGAATTCGCCCCTTTATAAAGATATAAATAGAACATAGCAGTAATTCACGGAGAAATTTTTAAATTTTTTTCTTCCTTCGTCGAGATAAGATATAAACTGTTAAAAATTTTCAAGGGATATTCATAAACTTGTATAGGAAATCTGTTACACAAACTGTTTATGAATTTTACATTCGGGTATATGAAAAAAGTATTCATTGACAATGCAAAGAATACATGAATGTCTTCTCATTGCTAATATCACAACACTGACAATTGCAAAAAATACATAGATGTCTTCTCATTTTAAAAGAAATAAAAGTAAATATAAAAAATATTATTATAAGAATATAATGTTTTTATTTTAAATTATTAAACATAAATAAAAAAAATTATCTTTAATATTGCAAAGAATACATAAATTTCTTTACATTTCTAATTTCATCATACATTTCCTCGTTACTTCAACAATTATAACTCAAAGATTTATAGGAATTTCGGGAAGAAAATAATTTTCCTGGAATCCCTAGAAGGATCTCTTGAAGCATATAAAATTTGGTTTCGAAAATTCCAACGGAAAGTTACAGAAATAGAGCGTAACAGACAGATTAGCGAATTATATATATAGTGGATATATATATATATATATATATATATATATATTAATATAAAGGTCTTTTAGTATATAGGAATAACAGTAATAGTCTGTGTTTATATCGCTGATAAAAAAAAAAGATCTAAAGATTAAAAAAAATCGAGGAAATTAAAAATAAAATCATATGTAAATCGAATATCAAATAAAATATATATATATATATATAAAGAGGAGTTAAATCCCAAACCACTTTTTTCTCTTTCTCTCTCTCTTTCTCTCAAAAGATATTTAGAGAAAGTCTGTCTGATGTTTTCATTCAAAGTCCGGGAACAAAGTAAACTTTGGTTTATCATTTCTAGAATCAATGAAGACTGGAGGGCTTTAATATTATGAAAATTCCAACTTTCCTTTTAGATTGCCAATTAGTCCATGAATTTGAAGCTTAAAACCACGATAAGACGACGTTTGTGTTTGATGATATATTCCTCTGAAACATTTAAGAGGGTTTGCGAAATTTAGTCGCGCTTCTTTCAAACAAGGAAGTGATGGCGTTGGCTGGCCAGTGGGAAACTAAGATTGCAGCTGGGCGCTGAAAGTGATATTCAATCAACGAAGGTCAAAGCTGCGGTGATGGGTTACCATTTGCCGGTTGACGGCGTGCCGCGTTACGGGCAGTTACGGAAGATCGAAAAGAATTACAAGCAACACGACGTTTGGTCCCGATTGCATTCGCGGTTCGTGCGGTTATCAGGCGCGACATTCGATGGGTTTATTTGATTCCTTTCGACTGCGTACAGATCGTAGCAAAGATCGTTGCCATAAGGTCAACCGGGCGGGCTTCAGGATGAACACCTGCATCGCATCAAGAACATCTTATGGTTATATTGCATTGTTCGCGGCGCCAACCACTGGTTCCGAAAGACGCGCGGAGCGCGGCACCGGTACGGATGCATATGGTTAACCTTATTACCGATGACGGGCAACAATCAAGGTCAACGATTCAAAGCGGTTCAAGCGATCGTGAACAAATGCTCATTGACCAATGTTGGCACCATAGTGTGTTAAAATTTGACTTGTTTGCGCTGTTGATGAAGGAGAAAATTACGCTCGCCATTGACAACAAAGCGCGGCTGGCTGATTTTCTCAAAACTCGATGTTTGGTCTTTGACACACCATTGCATAACAGGGTCCATATATAATTTTTTTGTCAATTATGCAAGTAACATTAAATATAAATTTTTTTAAGGACATATTTCATAAAAAATACTATTAATTATAGCATTTGAAACAATATTCCGTGCTTAACTGAATTTTTAATTTTTTGTCGCTTGTAAGAGAAAGTAAAAAACAAAAAATTTTGTTTATAGGAAAAAAAAAAGATTCACTCCGGGTAGTCTATGTATTAAATTATTTAAGTAACGCGATTTTTAAAAATTCTGTAAAAAAATCTTTATTTAACTCACTGTTTAATTCATCCGTGTTTCATCCTATTTCAAAAAGAATTTATCTTTTCTTTTTTTCTCTCTCTCTCTCTCACAGAAATTGATATTTCTAAAATATTTTATAATTATTTACGAAGGCATATTTTTCTCAATGTCAGACAAAATAATTATATATTACTAAACTTAATAAACATAAATTATAAAAAAAGAGTGTAGAGCAGGCGTGGAATTCATGGAATTTGTGTGAATTTGCCAATTTATCACTTCCACCCAACGACCTAACAAGTGTCTGTCATATTCCTTCATATCTTTATTCAATGTATCTCTCTTATTATAGGAATTCATTTAGATCTTTTTTTATGATAATAAAATTATAATATTTCATAAATGTATATGCTCATTAGAATTATAGAGCAAACTACCAAACATCAAATTTTATATTGTGTTTCTGTTTAGAAAATATCAACAATTTCGGATAAAATGTTTCAATTGAAGGGCTCACTGGAAGATAGTCATAAGCCACAATATTATAGTTTCAAGATAATGACTCAAAGAATGAGTCTCTTCATTTTCAGCCTCTTTATTCATAGAACACGAGATAAATTTTCATTCACTCCAGATTTCGACGCCATTTTACTGTGGCTTATGGCTATCTTACTTCTCAAATCATCACTAGCTGGCCTAGTAAAGAACTTCCATTTATTAAAATGCAGCGAAGTATTGTAAATTCAAGAAACTTCTTTGTGTGGTATTAAAGAGGGATATTTAAAAAGTGCATTGGCAAGAATATCTCAAAATGACAAAATGGTGGCTTATGATTATATTCCACTCAAGGGCGGATCCAGAGGTGTTTCTCGGGGGGGGGGGGGGTAATCTGGTGTGACTGGTCGCACAGCACACAATTTTTTCTTAATTTCATTAATTTAAAGGCGCATTTTGTACTTGTTTGTCAGAATATAAATACAAATCAAATTTTTAAGTATTAATTTTTAAAATTTTACATTAAAAATACATTTTTTTAAAAAAAAAGTATTTTTTTAATTACCCCCTTTACCCCCCCCCTTGTATCCGCCCTTGATTCCACTAAGCCCTTAAATTGTTAAACGAATTATATGGAAGAAATTAGAAATAGGCAACCCACTTAACAGGCAATCATCTTTGGTAGTTTTCTCTTTTGAAAGAGGCTTTTTATTAATTAATAAATGTACGGTTTTGCATTTCAATTCAACACACCTATGAAAAACCAGACCATTTTCAACTTAATTCTTAATGTATCAAAAAAATCTGGTATGGCATAACGCACAGTACACAACTTTAAAAATATCAAATTAGAAAAAAATTAGTGGGAAATTTGAAGATGTTGATTTTCACTAATTCATCAATTTGTTGTTGATAAACGAAACAACTGAGTTTGCAGTTTTTTAAGATCTTTTCGTGTCAATTAAATTTTAATTTCATTAGTATAATAGGCGGATGCGAGATTGAACTGTTAAGAGATGTTTGTATTAATTAATAAAATAATTGTATTCGTAAATCAGAAATATTACATCAATAAAGTGTACTTCAAATAATTTTCACGAACTTACTTACTTTTTAAATAGCATCTAAAAAATAGTTGATTTAGGAATTTTAATCAAAATCGTTAGAGCCAATTTTAAGAAAATCAAAAAAACTGAAAAAGTACATCTATAAAGTATTAATACTTATTGACCGATTTTATTCAACAGCTTATTTTAACTGTTCGGAAGGGTACCTAAATTAAATATAAAATTTCAACCTCGTAGCTCAATGATTAAAATCGTTACACACACGAAGAGACAGACCAATTTGCGAGACCGACTTTTTTGAACTCAGGAAACCTCAAAACATATATTTCCATCAAAATTCGACATAGAATCGCAATACTTTCTTATATTACGTATAAGAGATGTAGGAAGTAAAAATTGTGGCCCGGACACAAAAAATATGACAACATTTTTAAAATAATCTCAAAGATTTTAAATATAAAAGATTTAAAGTGAAATTATTAAGAAAATTCATTTAAAATTTTGCAAATTTGCAAGTTCATCTTTAAGACATATTCCTGCTTTAGGTGATTTTTTTAAATAATAATATTAGGTTAATCAATCATTAAATTTCGTCGGCAAAATCACTTGAACCCTCGGTAATTAAAAAAAAAGATGGTAAAATTTCAAACTTGCCAACCCTTCGACAAATCGATCGAGGATGGTTATAGGCATTCGGACCTCATTAAATCAAAAACCACCCCTTTATATCAATCTAGAGGAAACCTAATTTTATATTTAAAAAAAATTGCTAAATGTTAAGAGATAAACGAAGCTCGTCAAGTAAATATGACGTAAGGCTTTTGGAAAACGACCTTAAACCTCTTCGAGTATAATATTAAAAGATATATATATATATATATATATATATATAAAGGTTTAAAAAAATCAAATTTAGTATCGTGAAAAATCTAACTCAAAATTTTTACTTCCTCTTACCTATATATGTAATATATCATAATATAGATATAGTGAAAAAGCGTTCATGTCAAAAATTTAATGTCGAAATTTTGATGTGTGATAGTTACCAAACTTTTTCGGTTCCCGGCGCCCTTACGAGATTTAAAATTTATATTTAAGTTAGGTACCCCCCGGGACAGTTAAAATTAACTTTAAAACAAAATCGGCCAAAAAGTATTAGTACTTTACTGAAGTACTTTTTCAGTTTTTTTCGATTTTCTCAAAATTGGCTATGACAATTTTAATTAAAATTCATAAATCGACTATTTTTTAGATACTCTTTAAAAAGTATATCAGTAAAATTTTTCGTAAAAATTGTTTGAAGTACACTTTACTGATGTAGTATTTAAAAATTTTCAAATTCATTTTTCGGTTCTTCCTTCCATAGAGCCAATGTTAAGAGATTTGCACTGTTAATTTCGATTCAAAATGAGGTCCCCCCTAGATATTTTTATATATCTTTACGTTACAGGTTATCTTAATGTGCGTCTGTGTATAATATATGTTGTAGCTTTTATTTTAATTTTGTTTTTTAGGAACATCTTTGAAGTCAATCCTTAAGATGTTATCGAATAGTTTTTGATACAAATAGTAGGTCTACTAATAATCACGAAAACTTCTATTTTCCCATTCATTTTTTTAAAATTACAAACTTCCTTTAATTATTGTTCAAGTTTTCAACTAAATGTTATTTTATTATATTTTAATTACTTCCCAAAATTGAATTCATTAATTATAGAGCTTGTATAAGTAAATTAATTTGGGGCGGGCCCGGTGCTTTGAGGCCCGGAAATTTATCCACTATTTCATAATTTAACATTTATGCCAATTCTGTCTAACGACGACGATACTTAGGATGACATAGCGTCTTTTATAATCTTATTTAATTAAAATTAGAGAAACTGAAATCCTTGAGTCAATTCAAACTTTTAGTTAAATATTAATGGATTAAATAAATTAACAAATTTTAACAAGAAAAAAAAAAATTATTAGTTCAAAAATTATTTTAAGTTAAAATTGAACTAAAAGTTTTTGGATGGAATTATATTGACTCAGTGAAACTCGTTTCACGCTATTCTGGATTTGGGCAAACATCAACGTCATTTGACCCATTTATAAGTTCCTAGATTTCTGATTGGTTTAGGAAACGGTCAAGATTCAATAAAAGATTTCTGGTCGGTTAAGATGGGAAAAGTCTTTTCGTTCAATATTGTCACATGTGTAAGTTGTCTGCCATTTTCAATATTTAATCCATCATTATTATTTTAAGCAATTTCCAAAAGGTTTTTTTTTTTTTCTTCTAGTTCTGAGAAGAAATAATCATTATTTTAATTTCAATTAATGAGTTGGCCAAGTGCTTTTTACCGGTAATACGTAAAATCAAGTCTTAATTAATTAATTTAATATCAAAGTTTTTCATTAAGTAAAATATATTTACTTTAACTATGTAATGTTGACATTTAAAGCCGGTTGCTTCACTTCTAATAAAATAAACTTATCTGATCGATAGCAAATCAGTGAAATAGTAAAAAACAACTTTCGAGTTAAAAAAATGAATTTTTTCACATATACACTGTTAAAAATTTTCAAGAAAACTTCCTATACAAGTATAGGAACTCTGTTTCATAAACTGTTTATGAATATATATGAGAAAGTTCAATTTTTTGCAAACCTAACAAATGTCTTGTATATTTTAAAATTAATTATTTTGGTAAAAATTGTTAATTTTAATTTTAATTTTATAGCTATTTAGTTGAATTACTTTATAAAAATTATTTAATTAGTATGATTTTAATTTACTTCATAAATATTTAAATAGTTTAGAGCGCGAATTTCAAACCAGAATTTAATAAATTTAGATTTGTGAAATAAATTTTATTAAAATTCAAGATGTAATAAAATTTATAAGTATGGGAAAAATTCGCTCAAACGATTTTGATTAAAATTCATAAATCAACTATTTTTAGATGCTTTTAATCAGTGAAATTTTTCCCTTTCCTTATTGAAGGTAAGAGAAAGTTGTGTGCTATGCGACCAGTTACACCAGATTTATTTTATAAAAAAGCTAATGTTATTGAAATGAAGTCAAAATCCACATTAAATAATTACAATATCGTCCCCCTCTTTGATGATTTTTATTATGGTAAATTAACAATTAAGAAAAATTCTTCTAACATGGCAAATCTAGTCAACAAGCTGTAGATAACCACAGATCCACTTTCAGCTGTTTCACTTCATTGATTTACGATGCTCACTTGATCATTTATATAATTACGGCTGTGATTTATCAATGGGAACTAAATGCATCAAAAGATCGATGGGGGGAGGGAGAAGCGCTCCTGGTCCAGAGAGAAGTGCCAGGCTTTAGATCTCATTTTATCAAGCATCGTCTGCAGAAACCAATTTTCTTAAATAAATATTTTTTAAGATTTTCTTTTTTTCAACACTTGCTTTAATTTCCTCCAGTTTACGAAATTCATTAAAATTGTTATAAGTTATTATAAGAGGATTATTAATTTTTTTTTTTGTTGATTTTAATAAGTAGATAATTATGTAAAGATTTTCTAAAATAAATTATTAGATTATGTTCTTTTGGGAGTTAAATTCTATGTATGATTTAAATTAATTTCCAGTCCAATTTTTTATTGTAGATTTAAATTGAAATAAAAGGAAAGGAACAATAATCAAGCAAAGAAGTCACTATGGATATTATAACTCTCAAATTTATTGAAACTTTTAGCTTTAATGAAAACCACCAAATATATAGGGATTCTCGGATTCAGCCATATGAAATAAAGAGAAAATTTTTTTGTTTTCACCCATCTGACGATTTCGAGTTCTCAGGTGCTACTAAAAATATAGTATGTATATTCAAATGTGAAATTTTCATTAAACATAAATAGGTTCCCAACATTTTTTGGCCCACCGATTACTTTTCGATTAAAACATTTCTTACGGCCCCGTTGATCTAATTTTTTAACAAAAGAATAACTATAAAAAACTGGTGTGATAGTCGCACCAGATTTTTGTGTCGACATATATTTAGTTTCAGCCGATATATTAAAATTGAAGATGTAAAATTTATAAACATGGGAAAAATATTTATATTTTGTTACCATGGCAACCAATTCTCCTATCTTTCCTATGAAATACAGTGAGAGACAATATTAAGTCCCATCTATGCGTTAAATAATCACAAGTAGAAAACCCTTGGGTGGGACTTAATATTGTCCCTCACTGTACAAAAGTAAAGTGTGCTTCAAACAATTTTGAGAGCAAATTGAGAATATACCTTTGAAAGAGCATCTAAAAAATAATTGATTTTTGAATTTTAATCAAAATCGTTAAAGCGAATTTTGAGAAAATCGAAAAAAACTGAAAAAGTACATCAGTAAAGTACTAGTAATTTTTGACCGATTTTGTTTAAAAGTTTATTTTCGCGCTCCAGGGGAGTGTCTAACTTAAATATAAAATTTCAGCTTCCTTCATGCTTTAAATTGAACACACACAGAACATGTTGCGAAAAGCACTTTTTTGGATTCAAAACGTATATCCATCAAAATCTCGACATCGAATTTTTGACATGAATCCAATACTTTCTCTCTCTATATATATTAACATATATAAGTAAGAGAAAGTAAAAAAACCAAAAACAATCAATTTAATCAATTTATTCTGGAAAAAAATTTCATTCATAAATTTATATGACGTGTTTTATCACAGATATAGTCAGCCACTGGGTCTAGATGCATATTATTATTTATATGGGAAGATATAAGAGAGGGATTTTAATTATTATTTCTAGCATGCTAATGTATGAATATCGAATATCTCCAATCAGACAGTTTGCGAAAACCCCTCTCTTTGATATTCAAATGTGTGCCCAGGGCAACCCTTTGAAATCTGTTGAACGCTTGCCCTTTAATTACAAGAATTTCAAGGATAAAATATCACTATTATTAATTTTGCATTTACAATCTTCATTTTAAATTAAAGTTAAGATAATTAAATAATATGGGATATAAATATTTTTATTATTAAAAAAATGCTTGTATCTTATTAATATGTATTCTATGTATATGAGTAGAATTTAATGTTTTTTTTTTTTCAAGAGAAATGTGTTTTACATTTGAATTAATAGGATTTGTTTCTCATAATATCCATCTCTCTTGTTTATGCATTTTTTTGTAATCTAATTGTTTAAATTTGCAATTTTTATATTATATTGTTAATACTTTGTATATAACTACTAGATGAGTGCAAAAAGCATAGTTTGTTTTAGAAACATATATTCCCGAGGTTTTTTTTATAGCCTTTATTTTATTTGAAAAAATTTCGCGAAGAAATTTAGAAGTTATTTTTCATTATTAGATTGGTTTTTCATAAGGAGAGAAAGAACCCAATGCTCTCTAATGAGTAAAATTCTGTATTTGGGATTTTTTGAGCCTCCCCATTTCGGGGACGCTAGTATTTTTCCTTGACTCCCCACAACGTCGTCTATAAGAAATTTCATTTCGAAATTCGAAAAAAGAAGTAGATCATACAGAGCGTGATAGACAGACAGACATTAGCGAATTATATACCGGTATTAGGTTTTTCCTAAATAAAACAATAAGTTATAAAAATTGAAGTATTCAGATTCTGTAATTTAATTCACTAAGCGGTTACCCAGCCGGTTGACCACATACAAAACTTTTCTGTTCGCTTTGTGATGGAGCTGTCCGCATCCAGACAGCTCTGGAATATTGCAGCAAAGTTGCCGCAATCTTACATTGCAAGGAATATTACTGCAATATTTCTAAGTTCGCGTTTTCGCAAGCAGCAATATTTCAGGGAATTTACTTTAAAGTCCTTTAAAATAAGTGGAAACATATACGAGAAACCATGCTCTTCGTCTATGTTATTCATGTTTGTGATAGCTAAAGATGAGCACAATGCAATGACTACTTGTCTCAAGTCGGACGTTATTTATAGAATGTGGAAGATTCCCAAGCTGCGAAGAGAGTACTTTGCAATGGTTATGCCATATTTCCGTCGCAACATGGCTGAAATATTGCTGTAATATTCTATCTATAATATTCCCACAGCAATATTCCAGCAACTTGAAACCAGAAAATGCGAATATAGGAACACATTGCTGCAATTTGTTGTCTACAATATTTCAGCAATGTTAGTTATGTAGTACGAGGTTTGCAGTGTTGCTGCATTATTCCAGGCTGTCTGGGCAGCTACTGTTGGCCGATGGAGAGATAACAAGGGCCAAGCGACCTGTTTGGTGTACGAATTGCAATCATCACAATGCGAATAAATTTTCTGTAAGTTTTGTATGCATCAATCGGACGGTAAGGTAACTTTTTAGTGTGCATGTGTCCTTAAATGTTACTCAGAGGAGAAAGGAGAATAGTTAATTTTTTAATATCTAATTTGTTTATATGCTGGTTACATCAGGTTTATACTGTTAGTGAAATAATTTAGAAATATGGGAGAGTGAGAAAGAGTCTTCTTGCTCTGGGAGTAAGAAAAAAAAATCTTTATACTGTATCTGATACAAAATTCTTATTTCCCAAGGCACCAGAAAAGAGAGCGTTTTTTTTTCTCTCTCTTTTTCCTTACTTTAATCTTATTTGTATAATGATAATGAAAAATAATGTTAAGACAATATTTATACCGTTTGAGGCTTGCCATTAATAATAAATGTTCATTGCTTTTGATTTTTCAATCTTAAAGTCGTGAAGATCTAATGGGTGTAAGGTTCTAAGGCTCGTATTTAAAAATGGAGAATTTTTCTTATCTGCTTAAATACTCTCATAAAATAATATACAAGCTACATGATTTTTCCCCCAATTATTAATAAGTAACAATCCTTATGGCTCAGAGGTAGAACATTAGCTTCTGTTGCCAAAGGTCTAGGGATCGCATCCCGAAAAATATATTTCAATTGAATTGTATACCAATCAATTGAATAAATAGGGACGGAGTCTAAATGGCCTCAGATGCCGAAAAAGTTCTTAAAAAATTAAAAAAAAGCAAGTAACTAATTTAATGATGCAAAAACACTCTTGTAAATATTATATAATCTAAAGAATTCACCCTAGAGAGTAGTTTAAATATTTTTAAAATTAAAATAAACACTAGGTTAAGTTTAGAAACTTGGTTTATGCACATTTCGATGTTGAAACATCATCATCAGAACCTTATTACTATTATTTGTAATAAGGATCTGATGATGTTTTAACATCGAAATGTATGTACATAAACCAAATAAAACTCCTTTTTTAAACTAAACCTAGTGTTTAATTATTATTAAAATATTTTAACTTGTAAATTTTGTTTTGAGATGTATATTTATCAACGAAAAATAATATATATATACCGGGTATATATATAAGTCTATATATTATATTTTTTTAAATTTATTTATTATATTTATCTATATAGAATAAAAATAATCCGCCTATATATTCCTCTACATAGGCGCCAAGAACGAACATAAGATACTTTTGTACTTATTTTTGAAACATATAGGCCTAATACATCAAATTAATTGGGCATAATACATCTCGTACAGCAAAAGGCATTGGTTGTCTATCTTTAATTGTTCATGGACTGGTTGGGAAAGACATTGAAGGTGAAAGGGTTAGCTTGCTAATGTATTTTTTAGTTTTTCTAAAAATAAAATTACATTTAATAAGTGCTTTATAAATTAATTATAACATGCCTTTCTAAAAATTTCTATTCATTCAAGCAATTCATTTATCAAAGCCTGAGACAAACTTTTAATTTCCCTGCGCCATTTTATAAAACAATTATTTTCATATTTTTCAAATACACTTGCGAACAAAACAATTGGGCCACATCGTATTTTTAAATTTGCATGTTATTTTTTCTGAATTAACCAGCAACAAATTTAAATTAATCTCCCGTTTAAAATGCCGAACGAGTGAGAAAAATCGGAATATGTCCGAAATACTCATTAGATAGAATAGATAAATTTGTTTCAATCAAAAATTGTTCAAAAAGAAAAATTTTGTAGGCTATATAAGTATTTTTTCGTTAATTATACTTTTTTGCCTTGTTTGAATATACTATGTAGATTTATACGAATTTCTAGCCTCATTGGAAGGCGTTTTGACATTTGCCGAGATAGACAAAGTCAGTTAAAAAAAAAGCGTTTAAGAAAATTCCATAGAATTAAATATTAAATATTATACGAGTAATTAAAAAAACTAATATTTAAACCAGAGTGTATGAACAATAAACTTTGTTTAATTACTAAATCTAGAAGCCAGGTCGACCGACAGACGGATTAAACATTAAAAAACAAGTGATGAGCAAAAAAGAGACTGTGCAAAAAAAAAAGACTTAAAATGCCAAAGTATAGGAATTTAGAGTCCACTCCTTGTTGATCTTAATGTTGAAATAAAAAAAAAAAAAACATTTTGGTTGCCTAAATGACAGGGGATTTATTTTTACTTTTTCTTATCTATAGGCCTATATGTAACTTATAGTGAGAAAGTATTGCGATCATGACAAAAAATTCGATGTTGAGATTTTGATTGGAATGTTTTGAGATCCCTTGAGTCTAAAAAAGTGGGTCCTCCAAAATAGTCTGTGTAACGAACAAATATTTATGTTAGGTACACTCCCAGATAGTTAAAATAAGCTTTTGAACAAATTCGGCCAAAACGTACTAATACTTTTTCAGTTTTTCTCAAAATTCACTCTAACGATTTTGATTAAAATTCAAAAATGAACTAATTTTTAGATTCTCTTTAAAAATTATATCAGTAAAATTTTTTGTGAAAATAGTTTGACGTACAGTGAGGGACAATATTAAGTCACACCCAAGAATTTTCTACTTGTGATTAATACATTGTTTAAAAAAAAATCTGGTGTGACTGGCGCACAGCACACAACTTTCTCTTACCCTCCGGTAAGAAAGTTGGCAGGTGGTCACACCAGATTTTGTGTCGAGATATATTTAGTTTCCGATAGCACCTTAGTTTCAAACTTGCATTTTAAATGTTGACTGCTTCAAATAAACTATGGTTATTTTTCAAAATTTTAATCTCATATTTGGACATTTTATACACAATATAGAATCGTAAATAAATACAAAATTTCATAAGAATTGGAAAAAAAATTTTAAATGCCTAAAAAGTTCTAAAGGGGGACCCCTTTTGAATCGAAATTAACATACAAATCCCTATAGGAAATTAACATTGGCCTAATGCGAAGATAAGGTGGAAAGGGAATTTAAAAAGAGTAGAGAGAGACGATAATGTTTGCAAGTGAGAGAGAAACATATATGTTTTCTTTGAAACAATTAAAGACACAAATAAATTTAAAAAAATGGGAATTTAAATAATAATTGATTTTTACTTTCTCTTAGCCTATATATGAAATATATAGAGAGAGAAAGTATTGCGATCATGTCAAAAATTCGATGTCGAGATTTTGATGGATATACATGTTTTGAGGTCCCCTGAGTCCAAAAAAGTGGGTCCCGCAAATTGGTCTGTGTGTGTGTGTGTTGTATGTATGTGTGTGTGTCTGTGTGTATGTATGTGTGTGTGGACAGATTTTTAGCATGAAGGAGTTGAGCTAGCGGATTGAAATTTTATATTTAACTTAGGTACCTTTGAAGAATCTCAAAATAAGCTTTTGAACAAAATCGGCCAAAAAGTACTAGTACTTTACTGATGTACTTTTTCAGTTTTTTTCGATTTTCTCAAAATTCCCTCCAAGGATTTTTTTTAAAATTCATAAATCAACTATTTTTTAGATGCTCTTTAAAATGTATATTCTCATTTTGCCGTTGAAATCTTCTGAAGACCACTTTACTCTTGTTCTTCATAGGAAAGATAGAAATGGTTGCCATGGTAACGGAATTTAAATCTTTTTCTTTTTATTAGATTAAAATCAATTATTATTTAAATTCCCATTTTTTTTAAATTTATTTGTGTCTTTAATTGTTTCAAAGAAAACATATATGTCTCTCTCTCACTTGCAAACATTATCGTCTCTCTCTACTCTTTTTAAATTCCCTTTCCACCTTATCTTCGCATAGGAACAATGTTAATTTCCTATAGGGATTTGTATGTTAATTTCGATTCAAAAGGGGGTCCCCTTTAGAACTTTTTAGGCATTTAAAATTTTTTTTTCCAATTCTTATGAAATTTTGTATTTATTTACGAATCTATATTGTGTATAAAATGTCCAAATATGAGATTAAAATTTTGAAAAATAACCATAGTTTATTTGAAGCAGTCAACATTTAAAATGCAAGTTTGAAACTAAGGTGCTATCGGAAACTAAATATATCTCGACACAAAAAATCTGGTGTGACCAGCACAGTGCACAACTTTCTCTTACCGAAGGGTAAGAGAAAGTTGTGTGCTGTGCGCCAGTCACACCAGATTTTTTTCGGTTGTTTTGAAAATAATAAATATTTATTATATGTTTTTAAAATATAAATAAATTAGAAAATCAAATTCCTTCTTTAAGTACAACGAGTTTCATTTTTTATTCTAGATTTAATTAATTGAGAGGCGAGTTTTTGCTTCCTCTCACGTATGTAAATGTTAAAGGATTAAAAAAATGTAAGCAGATAAATTTTTTCTTCTATATTTAATTTTTTAGTTGAAGGTGTGAAGGTCAAGTCAGTCCAAATGGTTTGAGAATGAAAATGCAATATATTATTAGTAAAATAATTATATTTATTCTCGAAACGTTCTTATAAAAACCTCGGACCTCTTGGGTTTCGGCCGCTGTGCTGGTCAAGAGGTCTGAGGTTTTTAAAAGAACGTTTCGAGAATAAATTACTTCAGAGAGTGGAATGAGTGAAACCATGCGAAATATAATTACGAATTATTAAATTTAAGAGGATTTATAATATAGCTAATAATTTTAATCTAATAAAAAGAAAAAGATTTAAATTCCGTTACCATGGCAACCATTTCTATCTTTCCTATGAAGAACAAGAGTAAAGTGGTCTTCAGAAGATTTCAACGTCAAAATGAGAATATACATTTTAAAGAGCATCTAAAAAATAGTTCATTTATGAATTTAAAAAAAAATCCTTGGAGGGAATTTTGAGAAAATCGAAAAAAAAACTGAAAAAGTACATCAGTAAAGTACTAGTACTTTTTGGCCGATTTTGTTCAAAAGCTTATTTTGAGATTCTTCAAAGGTACCTAAGTTAAATATAAAATTTCAATCCGCTAGCTCAACTCCTTCATGCTAAAAATCTGTCCACACACACAGCCTCATCCACACACACACACACACACACAGACCAATTTGCGGGACCCACTTTTTTGGACTCAGGGGACCTCAAAACATGTATATCCATCAAAATCCCGACATCGAATTTTTGACATGATCGCAATACTTTCTCTCTCTATATATTTCATATATAGGCTGTTTATCGTTTCGAATGGATACCAAACGATGTATTTACAATCTACCAACATAACAAAAATAAAAAACCTAAAATTTTATAAAATTTGGTGAAATCCTATGTTTATCGCTTCGAATGGATACCAAACGATGTATTTACATTCTACCAACATAACAAAAATAAAAAAACCTAAAATTTTATAAAATTTGGTGAAATCCTATGTTTATCGTTTCGAATGAATACCAAACGAAGTATTTACAATCTACCAACATAACAAAAATAAAAAACCTAAAATTTTATAAAATTTGGTGAAATCCTATGTTTATCGTTTCGAATGGATACCAAACGATGTATTTACATTCTACCAACATAACAAAAATAAAAAACCTAAAATTTTATAAAATTTGATGAAATCCTATGTTTATCGTTTTGAATAGATACCAAACGATGTATTTACATTCTACCAACATAACAAAAATAAAAAAACCTAAAATTTTATAAAATTTGGTGAAATCCTATGTTTATCGTTTCGAATGAATACCAAACGAAGTATTTACAATCTACCAACATAACAAAAATAAAAAAACCTAAAATTTTATAAAATTTGGTGAAATCCTATGTTTATCGCTTCGAATGGATACCAAACGAGGTATTTACAATCTACCAACATAACAAAAATAAAAAACCTAAAATTTTATAAAATTTGATGAAATCCTATGTTTATCGTTTCGAATGAATACCAAACGAAGTATTTACAATCTACCAACATAACAAAAATAAAAAACCTAAAATTTTATAAAATTTGGTGAAATCCTATGTTTATCGTTTCGAATGAATACCAAACGAAGTATTTACAATCTACCAACATAACAAAAATAAAAAACCTAAAATTTTATAAAATTTGGTGAAATCCTATGTTTATCGCTTCGAATGGATACCAAACGATGTATTTACATTCTACCAACATAACAAAAATAAAAAACCTAAAATTTTATAAAATTTGGTGAAATCCTATGTTTATCGTTTCGAATGGATACCAAACGATGTATTTACAATCTACCAACATAACAAAAATAAAAAACCTAAAATTTTATAAAATTTGGTGAAATCCTATGTTTATCATTTTGAATGGATACCAAACGATGTATTTACATTCTAGCAACATAACAAAATAAAAAACCTAAAATTTTATAAAATTTGGTGAAATCCTATGTTTATCGTTTCGAATGGATACCAAACGATGTATTTACATTCTACCAACATAACAAAAATAAAAAACCTAAAATTTTATAAAATTTGGTGAAATCCTATGTTTATCGTTTCGAATGGATACCAAACGAAGTATTTACATTCTACCAACATAACAAAAATAAAAAACCTAAAATTTTATAAAATTTGGTGAAATCCTATGTTTATCGTTTCGAATGGATACCAAACGAAGTTATTTACAATCTACCAACATAACCAAAAATAAAAAACCTAAAATTTTATAAAATTTGGTGAAATCCTATGTTTATCGTTTCGAATAGATACCAAACGATGTATTTACATTCTACCAACATAACAAAAATAAAAAACCTAAAATTTTATAAAATTTGGTGAAATCCTATGTTTATCGTTTTGAATAGATACCAAACGATGTATTTACATTCTACCAACATAACAAAAATAAAAAACCTAAAATTTTATAAAATTTGATGAAATCCTATGTTTATCGTTTCGAATGAATACCAAACGATGTATTTACAATCTACCAACATAACAAAAATAAAAAACCTAAAATTTTGTAAAATTTGGTGAAATCCTATGTTTATCGTTTCGAATGAATACCAAACGAAGTATTTACATTCTACCAACATAACAAAAATAAAAAAACCTAAAATTTTATAAAATTTGGTGAAATCCTATGTTTATCGTTTCGAATGAATACCAAACGAAGTATTTACAATCTACCAACATAACAAAAATAAAAAACCTAAAATTTTATAAAATTTGGTGAAATCCTATGTTTATCGTTTCGAATGGATACCAAACGATGTATTTAATTTTTACTGTTTGGAATGCATATTAAAAGATCTATTCATGGGATAACTTAATATTTAATAAACAAAAATTAATAAATAATATTTTCATGTAATATTTCCAAAAGAAGTGAAATCTCAGCCAAAAACATCGGAGTGCAAAAAGGGGCGCCTCGCATCATTTTTGCCTAGCGTCGAGGTGAAATCAAAAAAATGCGCCTCGCTTTTCTGATTTATATAAAAGCGAGGATATATGAAACAAATAAAATTCTGTAGGGGGGTTTTATTTAGTGAAAGTATTTCCTCGCTTTTATACTAAATCCGAAAAGCGAGGCGCATTTTTTTGATTTCAAATCCTCGACCTAGGCAAAAATAATGCGAGGCGCCCTTTTGGCATCTCCGATGTTTTTCTGAGATCTTATAATCCCAGAAGAAGGAAAGGGGAACCTTCCTTCCTTAAAAAAAACCTAACTCTTCGTTCTTGAGATATTTCGTTCACAGACACACAAACACACCAAGTCGCGAAAACCACTTTTTTGATTCAGAGGACCTCAAAACGGGTATATCCATCCATCAAAAACTTGACGTCGAATTGTGGACATGAATCCAATACTTTCTCTCTATATATTAACATATATAGGTAAAAGAAAGTAAAAATGAGTTCCCAGCTCAACTAGAACAACTAACAGCTCTGAAGAAGGGCTTTAAAGAAACCCGAAAAGTTATCAGTTATTAAACAATTTACATTTCTTACTAGTAAATAATTTCTAAAATTTCTAAAGTTTCTCATTGCGTGATGGGTCTGTCTAAGCTTTCAATTCTGGGACGATATATTCGCAACTTGATTGACTTTTTTTTACTCTAATTTGGATCAAGTTTATTTATTATTATTTAATTATACCTTAAGTTCGGGTTTTTTATCTCAAAAAAAAAAAAAAAAAAAAAAAAAAAAAAAAAAAAAAAAAAAAATTAATTGGAAGAAGAAGATGAAGAAAACGAACGAATAAGGAGAGAGAGAGAGAGAGAGAGAGAGAGGGAGAGGAGAAACAACTGTATTGATTTGCATGATGGAATGCCTGGCTGCTAGGTTTGTGACCTGGAGAAGATGAGAGAAGCGTTAGACGAGTGCCTGCCTTTTTTTAATCTTTCTTTCATAAAATATTAATTTAAAAAAAAATAAAAATGATCCACCCGCACCATCAATAAATAATTTCAAATGAATAATAACTTAATTGAAAATTCAATGAATGAAGAGCCGTTAAGGATTCAAAAAAAATAAATCATCCAAAGTTAAGTCCTTATTTATTTATTTATTTTTTATGAATTTTGTTTTATTTATTGAACGATGTTTAGGGTCATCTTAAGATTTTTTAATTAATTTGTAATGGTCCTAAATCATTGTTTAAAAAAAATAAGTTTCGTCTAATTTTAATTTTAAGATAAGAGCGGCGTATGCTCGGGATGTCCGGAGCAATCAGCGTGAAGAAAGCCCCCCGGTACCCATAGGTACCGGATGTATATAAATTATTTAAATAAAATAATAACCCCTAATGGCCTCTAGTAGCCGAAAAAGGTTAAAAAAAAAATAAGAAAAATTTAAAAAACTAATAATGCATTGAGAAGATGCTGGTCCGGTGAGAATAATATCGTAATTCGTATTTCCGATGCTCTATTTTCTAGGAAGGTGAGTATTTAATATATTACACAGTAATTTATATTCAGAGGTTTAAGGTTCTGATGAATGCTGACAAAGCTGAAACGATGGATAATTTAGCCAACATCGTAAACAACTATAATAATAAAAACCACTGAATATAAATTACTGTGTAATTTATTAAATACTTCACGTTAGAGCATCGGAAATAAGAATTACGATAAACAATATTTCTTCAAAAAAAAAAAAAAATTTAAGTTAAGAGAAAGAGAGTCAGGAGTTACAAAGAACCCGTTTAAGGGTGAGGCAAACAGCACATGTCCTGATGAAGGTCGGAAAAATCAGCCGAAACGTCGACATTTGTATTAAATAAAGGGGAAAAAGAGTAATATTTTTTTTCTTTATTTGCTTTCGGATTCCTTACCCTCAGAGGTAATTAATTATAAATAAATAAATACAATTGTTTCAGAGAAAGTCGTTTGTTGCCTATCTTCTAAGGGGTTTCAATCTTTAGTAAGCTTATGTCATAAATTTTCAACACTAAGGATATATTTTGTATTAGTGTGAGGTGGATAGCTAAGTAAAGAATAAAGAAAGAGCGAATGCAGCTAATTTATTATTTCGTTTATTAGGCACTTCAAGCCGACGTTTCGGTCAGATTTGCGACCATCCTCAGTGCTGAAGTGTGTCAATAAAACTTCTCAAAAGTCAAATGGTGTAATTGTGTAAAATATTTATTGCCATTTAATTAGGAACATAGCCCATGGTGAAAATAAAAATAGCTGCATTCGCTCTTTCTTTATTCCTTACTACAGGATATATTTTGGATTAGCTTTAAAAGTATACCAATCATCTCTATACATCAATGGCGTATATAAGCAGGCACGGCCCCCTTCGGAATAGATCAATTACAAATATACCATGGAGTGTGTGTAAAACCCTAAACCCCAAGGGCAAATAAAAAAAAAAATTTAATTAACATTGTCTCTGAAACTACAATACTTGACTTATTTTCACACCCTTATTTGTTTTTGTTTTTATTTTAAGGTTTTTTTCGGCATCGAAGGCCATTTCAGACTCCGTCCCTATTTATTTTGTAGCAAATTCAATTTAAATAAATTCTGTCGCTTGGGACGGGATGCGAACCCTCGACCCTTGGTACAAAAGACAAGCACGTTAACCCCTATACCAAGGCCCAAGGGCCCTTGATTGGTTCTAAGAAAATTTGCAAATAAATTCAATTCCCTTTTAAAAATCGTAAATAAAATATTAGAAAATTAAGAGGCGAATAAGTAAACTTTTGAGACTAAACACTTTACATAATTTTTTCAGATGATGTAGGTTGTAGTATAGGGTAATAAATTTCCATTCCTTGTCCATATTCTTTGTAAAATTTATTTGTTATTTTATTTTTTTTTTAAGAATATCAATAAAATAAAATAAAACGGAATCATTATCTCATGCATGGAATGTCATTAGATTTATAATTCAAGTGGGCAGGCAGTTATGTACGAGACACTGACGAGCTATATCTCTTTGCTATTAAAAATCCTTAAAATATGTCTCGTTAAAAGATTTTTATTAATGTTCTTTCTCAAAAAAAAAATAAATAAATAAATAAATAAATAAAAAAATTAAAACTAGTTATCAAGTCGCCATAAGGTGTCTAACTAGAGAGCAATTTTTCTAAAGAAAAAAATTTATATTTTGCGTCCTTTTCGGGTTTTTGATTTAATTTTCATGAGGAAAATCCAATTTTTAGATACAGATTCAATGTCAACTGCCAGGGAATTTTATACTAATAGCTCTAGAAATTATCTATAGAAGATTGAACACGCTGATCCCTCGGGGTATAACTAAAAAAAGACATTTTTCTTTTTTTTCGTTCATTATTTCAAAATCTATTCAGTTTTAGAAAAAATGTCAAAGAATATAAACTTTTTAAAATAGGGTAATTTATCATAATATGACAAAATATTTTTTTTTTGAAAAAACATTTTTAGGTAAAGTACTACTTTCAGGTGAAGTATTTACTCCAGATGAGAAATCTACATTTTTAGTGCAAGGAGTAATTATATACCAAATTCCATCGCTCAGGCTTGGTTTTTAAGCAATCGTGTTCACATACACACACGACACACACACACACAGACATAATTCCAAAAGAATATTTGAGAAAGTTTTGAGCAAGTCATTTCCGATTGATTTTTACTTTCTCTTAGCTCTATATATATATATATTAATATATATACGGTAGAGAGAGAAAGTATTGGATTCATGTCAAAAATTCGATGTCGAGATTTTGATGGATATACACGTTTTGAGATCCCCTGAATCAAAAAAGTGGTTTTCGCGACATGGTCTGTCTGTCTGTGAACAAAATATCTCAAGAACGGAAAGAACTAGGAGGTTGAAATTTTATATTTAAGTTAGGCACCCCCATGGGACGTGACATGAAGCTTTTGAATAAAATCGACCAAAAAGTACTAGTACTTTACTGATGCACTGTTTCAGTTTTTTTGATTTTCTCTAAATTTGCTCCAATGATTT
>JAKCPI010008400.1:0-52681 GCA_023213315.1 Euborellia annulipes
TTATTTATTAGGCAAAAGGCAGAGCCATCATGCCTTCATACAATTTTTGTAAGAGTACAAATTAATATGACTATAAACAAATAAGGATACAATATAAACGTTACAAATAAATAAGACTACAAACAACTAAGGATACAAAATATAGGATACAAATAAATGAGGCTACAAACAAATTAGGATAAAATATAAAGGGTACAAATAAATAGGATTACGAACAAATAAGGATACAATATAAATGCCACAAATAAATAAGATTACAAATAAATAAGGATACAAATAAATAGGAATACAAATCAATAAGGATACATATAAAGAATACAAATCCCTACAATCAAATAAGGATATAAATAAATAAGAATACCAAGAAAAAGAGTACAGTCTTTTTTTTTTTTTTTTTATAATATTATTTTATTGTGTTTTATGAAAAGAGTCGATTAAGTGGATGGTATTTCTTTCTGGGTTTTTTAAAAATTTTATAATTTTGGTAGGGTCCCTAAAATTAGGTGCTATTTCTTTTATTTCTCTGGATCTCTGACGGTTATATAGAGGGCATTCAAATACAATGTGGTACGGTGTTGCGTGGGACGTTAAGCAAGGACAAAGAGGACTTTGAACTATATTAAAGCGGGAAAGGTGTGTGTATGCTCTAGTATGGTTGATTCTTAGGCGATTGATTAGTGTAATTATTGATCTGGATGAATCTGGAAACTTATCAAACCATGGTGGACCAGGGGTGGGCTTAATTTTGGCTAGGAATGATCCTCTGAACCTCGAAGAGTCTTTCCACTCTTTTAGTCCATTCCGCTTTTTTAGTTGCTTTAACCAAACTTAGAATGTCGTTCCAAGGAGTTGACACCTTTAAGGGCACCCCATGGAACGCAGCTCTTTTTGCCAAGAAATCGACCACATTGTTCCCTCTAGATTGACTGTGAGACTTCGTCCATCTAAGTGCAATTATTTTCTTTTTATTTATTTCTTCTTCCAGAAGTTTTTACTATGCTGAATACCAAAATGTTGGTTGATTTATGTAGCTTAAATTGGGAGATTGCTTTTAAAGCACTTTGACTGTCCGATATAATAAGTAGGGACTGAAATGAGTGACTTCTGAAAAAAGTAGTGCCTCTCGTATGGCCATTAGCTCCGAAGAGAAAATAGAAAGAATTTGGAAGCTTAAATATTTCAAAATTGTTATTTGTTTGCACGAAAAATGCGCATCCTACATTATTTTCAAATTTTGACCCGTCGGTGAAAATTACGCACTCATAATGTAGGTTTGCTGGGTTTGCTATATCTGCATCTATTTGAAGACTGATTAGACCAGGTGATAACTGAAAGAATGGAGGTAAGGAACTTTTTGAGAGAGTAATGTTTAACTTTTGTATTTCTTTATATGCTCTGATGAGAGGTGGCATAGGTTTTACGTTCCAGAAGGATGTTTCATCAAACTTCTTTTCCAACGATGATACTGCTTCTATTATCGGATTGTAGAATCGAGAGAGGCGTTTTAAGAAGAAATTTCGAGGCAAGAGTTCTCGTTCTGAGCTCCAATGGAGGGTCATCTGCCTCTATTAACATAGCATTGCACGGGCTTGTTCTTAAGTAACCCATCGCGGTTCTAATTGACTGATACTGAATTCTATCTAATATCACTCGATACGAATTGCTGGCAGCTCCAAATATGTAACAGCCATAATCTAAACATGCCCGAATTGTAGCTTTGTAGCAATTAATCAGAACTTTTGGATCAGCGCCCCATGAAAAGTTAGCTATAATTTTAAACATTTTTATGTATGATAAGCACTTTATTCTTAATTGAGAAATATGTTCTTTCCAGAGCAGCTTTTTATCCAATACCATACCTAAATACTTGACCTTGGATACTATGGGGAAGTCTAAATTCCCCAAGATTATATTTGGCCAATAAGGAGTTCTTCTTGTGGAAAAGATACATACTGAGGATTTAGATGAACTTATACTTAGATTATTCCTTTCAAGGTATTCTACCAGGGCGTATATGGATATATCTAGTTCGATCATGCAGTGTTCTATACTTCGGGATGCTGCATAAATCACTACATCGTCGGCGTACTGTAATACAGTGCATTCATGCGAGACTGACGAAATTAAATCATAGGTAGCGCATACAAACAGTAGAGGGCTAAGCACTGATCCTTGGGGCACCCCTTTATATAGTCTTCTGGACAAGGACTCTTTAAGCGGATGTGTTCTGATATATATTTGCCGGTCATATAGAAGATTAAAGATTATAAAGACGATGGGTGGGGATATCCCCAGATGTAGTAATTTTCTACTTAGGGTATGTAAATTGATGTTATCATAAGCGCTTACAATATCAATAAATGCTGCACACGTGTATTTTTTGGATGCCATAGCTTCTTGTATATTACTAACAAGAATGGATAGGTTATCCATACAAGAGGAACCCGCTCTGAACCCAAATGACAAAGATGGTAACACATAATTAGATTCAAGAAAATACTCTAGTCGAAACTTTATCAATTTTTCAAAAAGTTTTAATATACACGATGACAGAGCTATGGGACGGTAAGACAATCCATTGTTTATGTCCTTGCCTTTCTTTAATATAGGAATAATTAATTGTATTTTCCAACTCTTGGGTATAATATTATTACGCTTGATCTCGTTATATATCTGCAAGAGAAGGGATAACCCTACTGCTGGGAGATGTTTGATCATGCTATAGGATATTTCGTCTATTCCAGGAGTCGTATCTGGGACATCCGCAAGAGCTCGCTCCAACTCACTAAATGAAAAATCTGGGTCAAATGTGTCAGAATAGTTGTGATTTAGGTCTGACATATTTATTTTATCTAAAGGTGCTATTGGAGGAGCTAGGTTATCAAGGAATGTTTCAAGAATATCCGAATCTGGGATTGCTATCACCGAGGATGGAACTCCTTTTAAGGCTTTTATTTTAGACCATATTTCTGCTGGTTTTGAATTTCTATTAAACGATTGGCAGAACGATATCCAGGATGTCCTCTTAGCTTCTTTCACTATTCTTTTTGCATGTGCTTGTGACTTTTTGAGATTTAGAAAGTTTATTAATATGGGATTCCTTTTGTATGTTTTATGAGCTTGTTTTCTATTATCTATTGCAGTTTTGCATTCATCGGACCACCAAACTACTGGAATGTACTTGCCTGTGTTTGGCTTTGTTCTAGGAATTGAGTTGTTTGCTGCATCTATCACTAACGAAATAAAGTAATCGTATCTATGATTGGAGACCTCAAAACTAGGTAGAGATAGAAGCTCCTGAGAGATAAGACTTTGAAATTTATCCCAATCAGCCTCATTAACTTTAAATCTTGGAATAAAGTTATTGTTGTTATAAGATATATAACCTGGAGAATTATATGTTATGAGAATCGGGAAGTGATCTGAGCCCAGAGTGTCATCAAACACTTGCCAATCGAAGTATGGAGCTACCCTAGCAGAGCAGAAGGATACATCAACAATAGATTTGATGTTTTCATTGTAAGTTAATCGTGTATTTGACCCATCATTTAGTGATACAAGGTTAAGATCGTCTGCCAAGCTGGAGAGAGATTCACCTTGCTTATCTTCGAAGGCACATCCCCACATCGGCGAATGCCCATTAAAATCTCCAAGGATGAGATATTCTGGATGATAATTATTTATTATTCCTCGCCACTGAGACGCTGATAGATAATTCCCTGGACTACAATACACCGAAAGAATGGAAATTGAGGATATCGGGGGAAAGGAAATTTTTACTCCAGCTATTTGTAGAAAATCATTGGAGTAACTAGGCAGCTCAATGTAAGGAATGGAATTTTTTATTAATATTAGTGAACCACCCTTACCGTCCACCCTGTCCGCTCTTATCGTATTATACCTTCTGATTTTAAATTCTCTAAAAGGTAGGAGCCAGCTTTCCGAAATGACTGCGATCGATATATCTAAGTCAGCAAGTGCTATCTCTAAGGAGCCCTTATTAGCATTGACGGATCGAGCGTTCCACTGCATGATTTTTATTTTGTCCATTATTCTTTACTATTTAACTTATTACAAAATAATGCTTCTTACTTATGCTAACGGGCAGTGTGCCTTGTATTTAATTATGTTTTTGTTATATGGTACAGAACACCATCCAAACTACCTCGAGAAGATACATGTAAGTCTAAGTAGATTTTAAAAAAAAAAAAAAAATATTTACCTACTTTATTTACTTTCGCCTATGGCGTTTGTAAAATATTATTTATTATATCTAGAATAATATTTTCTGATTTTTCCAGTGATTCAAGATTTAAATAAGAAGGAGATTTTATAGATATAAATCGGTGTATAGTTTTTATAATTAATGCTGCGAGATTATTTTTATCTCCTATATTCTCAATGTATATGGGGTTATTGACAATAGGAGAGTGGGGACCGCTTAATTCATTAGAAATATTTGCGCTTGTCTTATAATGGGGGGCTTCTTTGGGTTGTTGGTATCTGGGGGGTCTAGGAATTGAAATTATTTTATGTTTTGGGGGGATGTGATTTACTTGCGCGGTTGCCTGTTTTTCCATTTGTGTTGAGTGATTGTGGCCGTTTAACGGGGGAAGGAGGAATTTGAATAAATATCTGGAGGGGAGGGTTTTTCTACTTTATTGGCGTAATTATTTCTAAGGAAGTTTTTGGCTTCCGCATAGCACATGAAATTATCGGTCATTACCTTTTTAATAGTATTCTGAATGTTATATTCTGGACACCTTTTGTCTGTTGAGGAATGGGCCCCTTTGCAATTAACGCAGGACAAGAGTTCCAAGCATTGATACATATTATTCTCATGCCTACTATTACATCTTTCACAGGTCTTATTTTTAAACATGCAGTACGACTTAACGTGACCAAATCCATAGCAGAAAAGGCACTGTGTTGCTCTAGGGATAAATGGTTCAATTGGGCATATAACATTAAAAATCGATATCTCCGTAGGGATAGTCTGGCCTTTAAAGGTGATAACTACGAGTGGGGTGGGGACTGTTTGATTGTCAGATAATTTTTTGTGTATTCGTCGTACATTTACAATTTCTTTACTTGAGCAAGCCATATCTAGTATGTCTTGTTCATTTATGTTATAATCGACTCCTCTCATTAACCCTTGCTTAAAGAGCATGAATTTGGGAATGTAACAACTTAAATTGAGTGATTTCCAGAATTCATGCCCCTTAATCAGGTTCGCACTATTAAAGTTATCTAAAATTATTTTGATTTTGTTCGTTGAAATTTTTGAAATTTGAATAACGTTCTTATATAATTCTATTAGATTGTCCCTAAGTACTTTTCCAATGCTCATTGGGTGGATTTTTGAATTTGGATTTAGATTTTCAACGTACACGATGAATGGGCCATTGTCATTGGGACTGTAGAAATTCTTTGCATAAAGTTCAAACCGCTTACTTCTCTCATCAACTATTGTCGATGCCATTTCTTGAGATGGGGGAGACATATTGGATTGAGAATTTAACAACTCACCATACTGTGGACTTTCGAGTTGTGATAGTTCAGGATTAAATGGATTGCCGCATTCTTGCTGCTCTTGGAGCTCGCTGATGCTGACCTTGGATGACCCTTGCTGCTCATTCTCTTCGTCATTTATTTTTCTTTTGTTCGAAGTACAATTTGTAATTTTAATATTTTCTGGTAGATTGTCACTTGCACTCACACTCAATCGGATCGCCGAAGCAATGTCCAGCTCATTTTGAGAGCTCATGGGAACGTTATAAGCCGTTGGGCTGGTTTGCCCTGAGGCTGGAGATAATATAAAATTCACTCTCTAGGAATGTTTCTTGTACTCAAAAAACACAAACTAAACACTAACACTTCTATTCTAGTAGAAAATTTATGTAAAATTTGAAAAAAGCTTGGGAGTAACAATTTTTTGCTGTTTACTTTTTTCCACGGCCTTCGTGAATCCATCCTAAAATTAATCTCACAATTTACTCATCAAATTAAAATTATATATTCTTGCAGAAAGTACAAAAGTTTTATTTAGGTGTATGCGAAAATTAATTTTGTTGCCAAAAATAAAAATATTACCTTAGCATCTCGTTTTAATAAACGGATTATACTAAAACTAAAAAAAAAAAAAAAAATTGAAATAAATGGTGAAAACAACTAAAATAATAAACAAGCTCTACGTTTCTAAAAGAGATTTAAAGCTAATAAATTTCCATATCAAGATTTAGGAAGAAGAAGAAGAAAAAAAAAAACGATATCATAACAGATCACTCTTTTTTAATCTCTGTAAAGGTGAATATAAAAAATGAAAAGTTACGAGCCAAGAATTTATTATAGCCAACTATGATTTGTGATAAACGCAAAAAAAAAAAAAGAAAAAAATCTCTATGTCAAATGAATACGAAAATAAACAACAAACAACAAACCTTGACGACAGAACAAAAAAAGAAATGAATCCAATTGAGCCACCTTATCTCACTGCATTCAAATGAATGAATTATTTATTGATTAAAATAAAAAAATCAAAAGCCACGTACATCTTTGGTTATACATAAAAATGCTTGTACATATATCCCAAGCAATGCTAAGAGCTTTTTTTGTCACTTGAACTGACTGTGTCGTATATAAAAAGCTCTTAGCATTGTTTGGGATATCTTAAGGAGGCTCGTGGCTAATCGGATAAGCTGCGGATTACGAATCTAGAGTTGCAATCCAACTCGAGTTCAAATCCCAATTGCCGTGAAAAATTTTCAAACATTGCCTAAGTCTACTCCGTCTCTCTGTAATTGGAGTTAGTCTCTGTTGAGAGATGGGGGGGAAAAAATAGGGGGTATTTATATACCAAACTTAAAATTCTGAGCGGTCGTCCCCCCCCCCCCCCCAGATCATTCCATTATCACAAAAAAAATAAGATTGCAATGGTAAAAGCCCTCAAATTAAGCGTTTAAACCGTGCTGAAATTAGCATAAAGTGTACTTCAAACGATTTCCACGAAAAATTTTACTGATATACTTTTTAAAGAGGACTTAAAAAATAGTTGATTATGAATTTTAATCAAAATCGTGGGAGAAAATTTTGGGAAAATACGAAAAAAGCTGAAAAGTATATCAGTAAAGTTGTATTATGCCTACTCTAAATTTTATATTTAAGTTATGCACCCCCTGGGACCTGAGTAGGGATACGGTATCGAAAAAAGTATCGATACTTGTACTTGGTATCGTATCGAAAGGAAAGTATCGATACTAAAAAGTATCGGATGAAAAGTATCGATACCAGTAAGTATCGAGTATTTTTTAAAGAATGAGTATTTTTCATCTTTTTTAAGTTTTTCGGCATCTTAGGCTCCTGACGTCGTTCAAAGGGCCCAACGGAAGATCAATGCGGTATACTGGTATGCCATTTTCCACAAAGTAATGACCACCAGGAGGACGGGGCTTTCTCAACCAAAATACGGATTTCGCCAAAATAAAAGTCTGTCCATTTTCACTGGTCGACAAAAATGAACTTTTTTCTTTCACAAGAATAAAGATATATGGCAATAGATATGAGATTCTAGAAATATTTTTCATAAATTCAAATATAATTTCAGTTTTTCCCCCATCAGGCTCAGTTTTAGGGATATATAGAAAAATATTTTAATAGAAAAAGTGCTCTAAACGGCTGATGGAAAAATTCTAACTACATATCTAAATTCACTATAAAAAAATGTACTAAATTCACTAATCAGATTTCTTGTGAAGAAAACCTTTTCCACCAGTATTTTTATTAGTTTATATATTGGCCTTTCTATGTAATATTTGCGCACTTTTAAATTTAGTAATTACAGTTTGCAATAATACAAAAAAAATTAAATTAAAAATTTAATGTTATTAAATGAAAGGGTTTTTATTAAAAAGTATCAAATTTTCTATTATTAATAAATAATTATTAGGAATATGATGGAATAAAGTCTATCCCACAAATATCGACCTTTTGTTATATATCAACTTACTATTTATATCAAGAGAAAAAATCTGGTGTGACTGGCGCACAGCACACAACTTTCTCTTACCTTCGGTAATCGAAAGTTGTGTTCTGTGCTTGTCACACCAGATTTTTTGTGTCGACATATATTTAGTTCCCGACAGTACGGAACATATGAATTCAAGATGTAAAATTTATAAGTATGGGAAAATATTTATATTTTGTTACCATGGCAACCATTTTTCCTATCTTTCCTATGAAACACAAGAGTAAAGTGGTCTTCAGAAGATTTCAATCGCAAAATGAGAATATACATTTTAAAGAGCATCTAAAAAATAATTGATTTTTGAATTTTAAAAAAAATCGTTGGAGCAAATTTTGAGAAAATCGAAAAAAACTGAAAAAGTACATCAGTAAAGTACTAGTACTCTTTGGCCGATTTTGATTAAAAGCTTATTTTTCCGGTCCCGGGAGGTATTTAACTTAAATATAAAATTTCAACCTCGTAGCACAATTCCTTCATGCTTAAAATTGAACACACACACACACACCCACACACCCACACACACACCCACACACCCACAGACAGACCATGTCGCGAAAACCACTTTTTTGGATTTAGGGGACCTCAAAACGTGTATATCCATCAAAATCTCGACATCGAATTTTTGACATGAATCCAATACTTTCTCTCTATATATATATTACATATATACATAGGTAAGAGAAAGTAAAAAGAAAATGTGATATTCTTTGGCAGAATCGCAATTAAAATATTTATATAACGTTTAAAGTCTGTCTATATGGCCTAAGGTGCCGAAAAAACTTAAAAAAAAAAAATGATATTTAAATGAGTACTTTTCATTCGATACCGGCAATCAAGTACTCATATGAGTAAAGTATCGAAAGAAAAGTATCGAGTAAAAAAAGTACTAGTATCGAAACAAAAGTATCGATACCAGGAAGTATCGATACTTTTTTCGTGTCCCTAGACCTGAGCCTAAGGTTTTGAACAAAATCGGCCAAAAAGTACTTAGTACTTTACTGATGTACTTTTTCAGTTTTTTTCGATTTTCTCAAAATTTGCTCCTACGATTTTGATTAAAATTCAAAAATCAACTATTTTTTAGATTCTCTTTAAAAAGTATATATTTTTCTTGGTAATCGTTTGAAGTACACTTTTTGCTAATCTTCATTAGCATTTTGGCCCGCATTTTTAAACGCTAAATTTTATGAATTTTTACTATTTCATTTTTTTATGATAATGGAATGATCTGGGGTGGCGAACCGTTAAGAATTTTAAGTTTGATAAATAAGTGCCACCCCACCCACCAATTGACAACTCTACATTTGGACTGGCATTAGAGTGCATACTCTCGAAAATGGACTGAGGATGGCGATATTTAATTATAGCCGAAACGGTCTCCACTACTCTTGAGTTTCATTTCGTAGAGGCTTACTTCCTGGCTGCCTGCTCCCTCACCTACCCCTCAAAACGTGTATTGCCGACAAAATCTCGTCGTAGAATTTTTAACACGATTGCAATACTTTCTAAAAAATTTGTGACAAATCTGTCACTGTTTAAATGTGACATTGAGAAAGCAATTATTAAAATATAATGAATTTCATTCTAATGTTTGCCTACTTTATTTTGATAGTATTATTTCATTAATTGCACTTGAAAATTACATATGACATGTTAAATAATAACTTTTATTTGAGATTAAATCAAGAGTGAGAGCGAAATGGTTTAAAATTAAACCCCCCTTGAATAAAGGAACGGAATTAGTTTATATTGAATTTCAATCTCAAATAATATAGATTCAATTTCCTCATTCGCCATTAATCAATCAATCTAGCCGATTATAGCTGTGTGAATTGTGTGTGTGGTTGATATCGCATGGAAAAACAAAGAGAGAGGCGGTTGCAGGTGTAAGTGCATCCGACCAGGTGCATTGCGATGTATAGAAATTGGAAATACCGAGAAAGGAATAAACAGAGAGAGATAAATAAATCTCTGAGAGACTTTTTCTTTAACCTTGTCAATTCGTATAAATTACTATAATAATAATGTCTTAAAAAGTGGACGATTGAAGAATTTTTGCCTTAATGTTTCGACCGAATATCCCTGTCTTCTTCAAGTCATCTTAAAATACGCATTTAAAAATAAAAAAATATGGTGTGATTGGTCGCACAGGACACAACTTTCTCTTACATTCGGTAATCGAATTGTTGTGTTCTGTGCTTGTCACACCAGAGTTTTTGACAGAATGGTTCATTTGAATTCAAGATGTAAAATTTATAAGTATGGGAAAATAATTATATTTTGTTACCATGGCAACCATTTATCCTATCTTTCCTATGGAGTACAGTGAGCGCCACAATTAAGTCCCCACCTGATAGCTTTAGCCTCAAGTATATGGCAAATGGTGAAATAATTTTAAATTTGAAAAGGTAAAATAAAATCATCTGTACCAGATTTTACGTTTTACCTTTTCGGGCATTACAATTAGTTCGTTATACACCATATAGTATACCATATTCTTAAGGCTAAAGCTATCAGGTGGGGACTTAATTGTGAGCTCACTGTTGAAAGTAAAGTGTGCTTCAAACAATTTTGAGAACAAAATGAGAATATACATTTCAAAGAGCATCTAAAAAAAATTGGTTTTTGAATTTTAGGCCTTATCAAAATTGTTGGAGGGAATTTTGAGAAAACTGAAAAAAAAAAAAAAACTGAAAAAGTACATCAGTAAGGTACTGTTGGGCCGATTTTGCCCAAAAGCTTCGTGTCACGTCCCATGGGGGTGCCTAACTTAAATATAAAATTTCAACCTCCTAGCTCTTTTCGTTCCTGAGATATTTTGTTCACAGACAGACACACAGACAGAAAACCACTTTTATTTGGATTCAAAACATGTATATCCATTAAAATCTCGACATCAAATTTTTGACATGAATCCATAGGCGTAGCCAGGGGGGTGGGGGTTTGGGGGTTCAAAACCCCCAAGCCATGACTAGATATTTAAGCTCTATATTACAATTTATATTTCATATTGCGTAAGAGAAAGTAAAATATAATAATTTAATCTAGATAAAAAAAAAGATTTATAAATGCCCTAAAATAATCTTAAATTTTTTCAAATGTTTGAAAAAATTTTCTTGAAACCCTTCCCCTCCTCATCGAAAATTTCTGTTTACGCCTATGCATAGATCCAATACTTTCTACTATATATTAACATATATAGAGGTAAGAGAAAGTAATAGGGTTTATTTTGTGTGATATTTTAATATTTAAACTTTTTAAAACGCCAAGAGGGCCTGGCAACGGAGAAGAGCAACAGTCACCACAATCGTTGCGGTTAGAGGCGAAAGTTCGGGATTGGTGACCCCGGGAAATTGTTGTGTGGAACGCTCCCTGGTAGCCATCGATACTAATAATAAATTTATCACCTCTAAAAGGCTTCTGTAGTCGAAAAGGGTTAAACAAAAACATTTTAAAATCCGAAAAACAAGCGTGTGGAACGTCTCTCGATAGCCATCGATATTATATAAATGAATTCTTCTCTTCTAGTATTTTTTTTTCATAAATAATAAAAAATTTCACCTTTTAAACAATTCAAATTTTAAACAAGGAATATAAACAGGTGCTTGAATTGCTATTTTTTTTTTTTATAATATAAATAATCAATTATATATCTTCGGTCTAATATTTAAATAATCATTTGAATATTGATTGGCGAGCGATTAAAAATAGATATTTTTCCATTTTGAATATTTTATTATTAACTTCTTATTTTAGAGAAATCAAAATGCCATTTGTAGACTCGTATTTATTAGATAAAAATTTTATCCCTTAAAAAAAAAAAAAAAAAAAAATACATGTCTATTTTTATCGTGATTGATATCGTTAATGTGTATATCATAATCTTTTTGATTATAATTTTGAATGGCAGCTCTCAAAAATAAATGCAAGAGATAGAACGTATATAAAAAAATAACGATATGAATAAAAGATATTAATTATTCATATTAAAATGGCGTTGTTTAAAAAAAAATCTGATGGTGTCACATATAGCCTAATTTAATATTTTATTCATATAGGAATTTTATATAGATAGATTTGAATTATTTTTAGTCCCAGAGTGTCTTTTAAGGTTTAAAATACTTTTTTTTTTAACGTTAGTTGATTTAGAATAGCTTTATATAGTTTAAAGGGTGGCTTTTTTAAATGGGATAGTGAAGAAATTTTGCATTATTATATTGGCTAACATTTAATTTTAAAAAATCCCTCCCGTGGATTCGAGGTTAGAGATGTTGATAAATGTGAATTGATTAGCGATAAAAGACAAGGGGGTGCGGGTTCGGATTCCAGCGCAGTCTGATTAATGAATATTTATTTAAATCATTTGGATACCAAATGGTATAAAAAGATGCAGAAAAGATAAAATACATTATTCCATTATAAGACTGCAGAATTTGTTTCAAAATTCCACGGGAAGTGGTCAAGACCTGCAGACACTTTGCTATTATAATATTTGATTAAAAAATATGAATACTGTACAACGTTTCGACTGCTATTCGGTAGCCGTTCTCAAGTTCTGTGCAGTTGCTCCGTTGTAAGTGAACAGTTCACTCCCCGAAGGCGAGCAAGGGAGTTCAGGGGGCGTAGACCTGGGAAGCCCCTCGCCTTGTCTTCATTAGAAAAAGAAAATTATTTTTATTATTTTTCAACAAGACCTCCCCTAAAGTCGCCAAGTGCGTGAATATCTGAATGAAACTCTACTGAACCGTTGGATTTGTCGTCAAGGAGCTGGCGACTTAGCATGTCTCGACTGGGCTCCACGGTCACCGGATTTGACACCCTGTGACTTCTTCCTGTGGGATTTCGTTAAAAACAACGTTTATGTACCACCGCCCTCACAGAACATGGAAGAGTTGAAGAACTGCATCCGTACTGCCATAACATCAGGCTATGACCGGAATTTGAATCTTCTTCTTCGCCTTAATCCCGCGGTGCGGGATCGGCGCTTCATGGGTTTTTACGACCAGGAATGAATATAATAGGCCGGCCCGTCGCACGGCCTGACGCCTTTTGAGAATATAGAAGGAAAGAGACTGGCATACAATGAATAGAAATACTGCCAGTCCCAGCTAGGGCAGTTCGTGGTCGCCATCCACTTACCCACGAGATGTGGGCCCCTGAACAACGAGAGGAATTTGAGTATCGCTGTGATATTGTTCGTATCGCTGATGGAGGACATATTGAACATGATATGTATTCTGAACGTTTGAGAAGTGCATTCTTTCGCTTTAACAGAATTTGTTTTTCATTACATACTAATTAGTCATAAAAAAAATTTTCGTTAAAATCGGTGACATGAAGGCTATGCACTCCCCTTGTAAGAAAAAAAAAATAATAATAATAATTGAATTATATAAATCTTTTTATTATTTTTCATTTAGGAGATTTAATTATTTTATGTGTATCAACCCATTACTTGGTAGAATGCCGAGGATGATTCCCGTGATCCCGATGAGAGGTTCGTAAATATGTCTGTGAAGATCCATATTCGTATGTCATAAAGTTATGCATTCGTATACGTATATTATTTTTGAAACACCCTGTATATTTCTATAATAGATTCTTTTATAAGTTTAGTATAGAAAAGAAAAAAAAAAGTTATTCAATTTTAAATTTCTCTTCAAGTTTGTTGAAAATTCTGATGCAACTCACAATCACAAACACACAACAAAAATGTGTGAATAATTGAACATTACACTATTTGTGAAAACGGTGGTTTCAAAAATAAATAGGCGATGATATTTAATTTTCGCTCCTGTCTCTCTCTTTAATGAATTATTAAAGATTTTGATTGAGAAATTCAATATTTATCGTAATACTATGAAAATTGATTAAATTTTATCCCGTGGGAACGATGTCGTTGTTAAAGCAAAAACGTTTTTGATATTTTATTCAAAAAAAAAAAAAAATTCTCGCCATATCGTCGTCGTCGTCGTTGGAGGTGGAGGAAAAGAAAATTCTCCCAAAGGATCGTCGTCTAAGATGATAATCTTTATTAGTAGAGTAGCAAGGATGTTGTTGTTGCTGTTGTTGGTTTGGGTGACCCCGCTATTGGGGATTATCTGTGTAATTTGAATCCGAAATGGAAATCAGAGACGGAGAGAGAGAGAGAGAGACGTGACTCCTTACTCAAATAAGAAGAGGGGAGCGGGAAACTCTAGTATTGTCTTTGAATTAATTAATTTACCTCTCACAGAGGGAGAGACACAAATTACGTAAGAGCTGGAATTTTTTTTTTCTCATCCTTCAATTATTGACAGTTGAAATGTAATTAATTTATAAATGCAAATATACTTTCTTCTATGTATAAATGGAATGGTATTTTAATCTTCATCAAATTTATTCTTCAATCGATAAAGATCAGTGGCTGGAGGGTTAATGATGATGGAGTCATGAAAAAACAAGACAACATTCGGCATGTGGTCGCTGTTGCAAATTTCCACACTTTTATTGCCAGCCGGCTCTGAAGATGGCCTAGACCTCGGGCCGAAACGTCAGCCGTGAGGGCGAGATTTAAAATAAAACAATATTTGGCTGCATTCGTCTTGTTTTTTTCATGACTCCATCATCAAATTTATTCTTGCTCACTGTTTGGAAATTTTCAAATTTTAAATTTCCCTCTCCCAATCCACTTCCTTTAACTCTAGCCAATCAGCGCCCTGATAGGCACATACACACAGAGATAGGAAGTCAGTCGCTAGCGTTTTATATTATAGATATGATATTTAGGTAAGAGAAATCTCAATTATGTATTATTCGAGTTGACGTTTCGGTAAAAATAATTTCCTTCTCAGGGTTTTTATACAAACAAACACACTATTAAAAGGTGTGTCAATTGAATGGATGTTATTAATAATAAAAGCATCAAAATCATGTGTGGTTTTATGAAACCACGATGCAAGTGAAACTTTTTTCGGATCGTAGGCGTTAAACTGAAAATTTTCAGAAAATTATTCAATTAAGGGTATTAAAATCGCGTTTTTAATCTTAACTTAATAATTGGAAAATGGGAAATGATTTGGGAAATTAAAAGACGCATGTTAAAAACTGAGAACAATATTTATTTAGTAATTGAAGATTTGAATCATTTTAAATTATTTTAAAAATTATATTTTATCAATTTAAAAATTGAATAATTAAATCTCACAATTATTTTTTTATAATTCGTCATATATATTAAATTTCAACTTTCCTATTTTTGTCGTCATGGCTTGTGACGTCATAACTTGTAGCGTCATGGCCTTTGACGTCACGGCTTGTAACGCGACATGCTGATAGAGAAACGAAAAAAATTTGTGTCGATTAAAATAAAGTTTCACTTTAATAAAATGAGAATTCATTCTCGCTATATATATATATATTTTTTTTTTTCTTATCGTAGATATATTTTCTTTTACTTTAGTATATACAGTATAATAAATGAGAGATATCAAAGAAAATGTTGGATATTTTTCTATTTGAAAAAAAATGGATTCAATTTGACGGTCTTTTTAGCCGCTATTAGTACCTTAGGGCTGTCGATAAATAACAAGATCGTTTAAATCGGGTCGGCACTCAATTTTTGAGAGAAGAAGACGGGGGGGGGGGATGAATTCCCGGGGTTCTGAATTCGATCCCAAGACAAGTCCATTAAAGAAGAAGGAAAAAAAAAAAAAAAAAAAGAGAGCAAACAAATGCGTATATATATGTGCGTTTATACGTAGTAGCAACTCCCTCTCTCTGTGATCGTAATCAGGCGTGTGGCCTACGTGCTTGGAATCCTCAGAGTTCGCTCTAGCACCTGACCTCGACTTGCAATTAACTAGAATGTGTTATGTGTAGGGTGATAATCGCTCTCTGGGTTACCAAAAAAAAATATTAAATAAATAAATAAAGCGACGCGCCCTTTGCATGATTCACTAACAAATAATAAATAATTACAGTCAGTTAATTTAGTCGGAAATATATGATTACGTAATAAAGAGGGCGATGGTTCAAGAAATAAATAAAAATTGCAAACAGTATTTTTTTTTAAAGTGAAACTTTTATTTGATCCTCTCAAATTTTTTTGCTCTCCAATCAGCATGTCGCGTTACAAGCCATGACGTCAAAGGCCGTGACGCTACAAGCCATGACGTCACAAGCTGTGACGACAAAAATAGGAAAGCTGAAATTTAATATATATTATTATACGAATTATAAAAAAATAATTGTGAAATTTAATTATTCAATTTTTAAATTGATAAAATGTATTTTTCAAAATAATTTAAAATGATTCAAATCTTCAATTGCTAAATAAATATTGTTCTCAGTTTTTAACATGCCTCTATTGATCTTCCCATTTTCCAATCATTAAGTTAAGATTAAAAACGCTATTTTAAAACCCTTAAATAATAATTTTCTGAAAATTTTCAGTTAAACGCCTACGATCCGAAAAAAAGTTTCACTTGCATCGTGGTTTCATAAAACCACACAATGTTATTTTTTTATTACTCTATATATGTTAATAAAGATAGAGAGAAAGTATTGGATTCATATCAAAAATTCGATGTTGAGTTTTTGATGGATATACACGTTTTGAGGTCTCCTTGAGTCCAAAAAATGTGGTTTCCCCAAAATGGTCTGTCCCATCTGTGTGAGATGGTTTAAGGCATGAAGGAAATAGGCTAGCGAGGTTGAATTTTTATATTTAAGTTAGGTACCATCCCGCACAGTAAAAATAAGCTTTTAAACAAAATCCGCCAAAGAGTACTAGTACTTTACTGATGTATTTTTTCAGTTTTTTTCGATTTTTTCAAAATTTGGTGTAACGATTTTGATTAAAATTCATAAATCAACTTTTTTTTAGATGTTCTTTAAAAATTATATTAATAAATTTTTTCCTAAAACGTGTTTGAAATGCACTTTATAGTATTTCAGATTTTTACTTTCTCTTCTCATCTATGAAACGCAAGTGGACAATTTTGGGATAAATACGGAACAACGCTTATTCTGCAGTCGTTTTCAAGTTCGATTCAAGTGAATTAACCTCTAAGAGACACCTACGTGAAGTCAGTAGCATGTTATATGCAATGAAGCTAACGGCTAGGGGCTGTGTAAAATAATCGATTAATCGATTATTCACCGATTATTTTCTTAAAAAATAATAGATTAAACGATTAATTGGTTAATTTTTCATAATCGGGAAATATGCGTTTGAAAAGGAGGGACGAGACTCGTATACTAAAAAAAAAAAAAAAATGGTCAAATGATTTCCGCGAGAAGGAAATAAAGAGAAATTTACTAAAAAAAAAAGGTATAATCGATTTTTTTTTCAAAATCGACTATTTTTTTTTTATAATCATTTTTTTCTCCCCACCGACCCCGCACTAAGCGAGAATAATAAAAGCAAAGAAACAAGAAAAAGAAGATCGATTATTTTTTTTCACAATGGATTGTTTTTTTTTTTTTTTTTTCATAATCGGTTATTTTTTCGCCAATAATAGATTAATCGGAAAAATCTATTATTTTTCATAATCGATAATCGATTACTTTTTCCCATAATCGAACCCCCTTATTAGCGACATATACAATCATACACACCATCATCAAAGCAACTGAAGTTAGCAACAAATTATTGTATTTGATTTTAACAAATATGGTATAAAATCCTTAATTATTTCATTAAAACCTAATATTTAATCTCGCCCCCGGGTGTGGCGTAGTAGGTAGCGTGCCTACCTCCTATACCAAACGTCGCGGGTTCGGACCCAGGCAGTCCGATGATTTTATTTAAGCCATTTGGATACCAGATGGCTTAAATAGAAATGCCTGAACCCACAATAGATATATTCTCTACAACGGATATCGTTTAAAAGTCTTAAATGGCCTAAGTTGCCGAAAAGACTGTGTGAATGTGTGTGTGAGTGTGAGTGTGAATGAGAAAAAAAGTGTGTGTAATATTTAATCAAGGCTTTTCTCATTCAACACAATGTTCCAATGAGAGATATCCACAGAACAGAACAAGCTCTCTGATTCTCCAAAGCTATCCCTTGGTGAACTACTCCAATTTTTTTTTTTTTTGTCCCTTTTGATATTTCTAGATTTTTTATGAAGTGAAATAAAATCTTCAAAAGAGAGAGAGAGAGAAGGAAGGTCTATTGGTATTAAATAAAAGCCCTCTAACAACATACGGAAACATTATATAAATATTATTTGATCTCTTTTCTCCCTGGCATTTGGATTTATTCAAGAGAGAGCGAAGGAAAGGGAAAAAAAATTATAACCATATGTTTTGAATCTTATCACCCCGCCCTCTCTTATAATTCTATGAAAATATAATACGATCTTTTTGTTTATTATTTTAACTCTTACAACAAAAAATGAATGAAACGATTTGATTTTCACGTATTGTTTTTTTTATTTCTATTAAAGGTTTGGTTACTTTTGTGGTTGGAGGATTTAAAAGACATCTGGTGAGGTAGAGAGAAATTTTTTAGTTGGTTCTTGAGAGAGAAAAAAAATTGGTGTAACCGCAACATAACCGCACGTTAGAGGTTGCTTTTAGAAACTCGATTAATTGCGAATAGGGGTCATCTGGATAATAAAATATAAATTAAAAAAATCTTGTGTGACTGTTCGCACAGAACACAACTTTCTCTTGCCGAAGAGTAAGAGAAAGTTGTGTACTGTGCTTATCCCACCAGATTTTTTGTGTCGACATATATTTAGTTTCTGACAGTACGGTACATTTGAATTCAAGATGTAAAATTTATAAACAGAAAAAATATTTATATTTTGTTACCATGAGCAACCATTTCTCACTTTCCTATGGAGTACAAGAGTAAAGTGATCTTCAGAAGATTTCAATGACAAAATGAGAATGTATATTTATTTTAAAGAGCATCTAAAAAATAATTGATTTTTTGAATTTTAATACTAAATCGTTTTTTTTTTTTTTTTTTTTTTAAATCGAAAAAAAAAACTGAAAAAGTAGATCAGTAAATTACTAGTACTTTTTGGCCGATTTTGATTAAAAGCTTATTTTCACGACCTAGGGGGGGGTGAATAACTTAAATATAAAATTTTGACCACCAAATTTAATTCCGTCATGTTTAAAATTGGATACAGACAGACAGACGGACACACACCCAGACAGACCACTTTTTTGGACTCAGAGGACCTCAAAACGTGCATATCCATCAAAATCTCGACATCGAATTTTTGACATGAAACCGATACTTTCTATCAACGTTCTAATTATTTTTATTTTTTATTTTGATTATTTATTAATTAAGATTATACAGTGTATACAAAATGTGATGAGAGAAAAAATAAATTACAAAGGATACTACAATAACACATTAAATTTAAGGATTGCGGTGTGGGTTTCAAGTGAAACCTTTGGACAATAACACATTATTAGAAATTTAACAGCATAACAATGGAGCATCGCCCGAAATCAGGCAATCCGTTTAGCTCGAAGGCACTGACCCTCATAGCTCTTTTTGAAGTTTTGGAAGCATTCTTTCAAGTTTCTCTTTGCCATTAAGCACTCGTTGTCATCCCAGGGTTTATTCGAGGTCCGGGAACCGATGTCGACTATCGTCTATTCCGAAAAGAGGCTCCAAGCAGTGGCAGTATTTTTAATGGTTTTTTTGTTCCAAATGTCGCTATTTTGGCCAGGGATGCTGCATTTTGGCAATAAATTCATTAAATTACGATAATCTGTGCATTTTGCGGCATCCCATCTTAATTTTTCTTTATTTTAGTATTTACGGACCGAGTGGAAATTTTCTAAAGTTGAAAAAAGGGAAAAAATGGTAGATTTTATTTCTACTAATTGATAACTGCGGTGACGCATCCCTTGGCTTGGCGTTTGCACACTAGTACAGATGTGTAATAATAATTATAATTTTTTGTTTTTAATAATCTTAGAACTATAATATAAAATTTGAATGATAATTGAGTGATTTAAAAAGAAACACGTTTGGAAGAGACCACAGACACACACGCACATATTGTGTATATATTTTTAACGCTTTGATATAAAAATACTTTAAATCAGCGATTCTCTCTTTCTTTTTTTTTTTTTTTGTTTTGTTAAGCTCCCTAACCTCACTCGCTACTCTTTAACATACAATGAGGATTAACGCCTTCTCTTCTTTCCATTTTATATTATTTTATTTAAATTTCACTCTCTCTCTTCTTAAAGATTAACCGCTTCTTGAATTTTAACAAAAACCGCATTCACAGACACCGCAATAAAAAAGAGAAAGAACAAAATGGCGAAACGCGTCCGCGCCTCCTTTTGTTGTTTTTAAAATTAAAAATTCAATTATCATATTATAACGGAAATTCATACTCTATACAAAAAAGTAAAAAAAAAAATATAATTACGTTTAAACACAATTCGTTGCTTGTTCTTGAAATAAAAAAAATGAACAAAAAAAAAAAAAGATAAAAAGGTTTAAAATTAAATCTGAGAATAACGAACGCATTGTGCGTTTCTCTGTAAAAAGTCTATGCACAATTCTATATAGAAAATATGAGAGAAGAAAGCCGTAGATTGGGAAATGAAAAAAAAAAATCAGACCAAATTTTTTTTTCCCACCTCCTATGTAGGGGTGGATTTAGACATTTGCCGCCCCTAAGCAGTGGGCTCTTGCCCCCCCCCCCACCCATCCCTCTTCAACCACCCTAACACACCGGTTGATGTCTCATTACCTATACCTTTTCAACATTGTATTAAATTTATTTGTACACTATTAAAAAAAAAATATTAATTGTAGTGTGTTTTGGAATACTAAATTTACAAATTTCCTTTGTAAATGATAGCTATATATATATATATATGGGGCATTCCATGCCAGTGGTTTGAAAAATTTTAATTTTTGATTTTCTCAATCTTTTAAAAAGACCCTCCTTTTGGATTTTTTTGATCAGTGGTTCAAATTTTGAAAAAAAAAAAACCCTCTTTTTTGGATTTTTGTTCATAACTCCTACAAAAATTGTCCGATTTCCAACTTACTTTTTTTAATTTCTCTTTTTTTGTGTAGTTTTCAAATACAATAAATTTTTTTTTAAATAATTTTTCTGTGTTATTTTCAAATTTCAAACATTTAGCCACTTTCTGAAAATCATGCATACTTCGATTTTCCTGAAAAATTTTTGTAACAAACAACTCTTCATTCCGCAACTTTTCAGGCGGTTCGCGTCGGGGCCTATTTTTAAAAAATGAATAATAGGAAAAAAACAATTTTCAAATTTAAAAAAATAAAAAAAAAAAAAAAAATAGACATGGAGTGCCCACAACCGGAACCGCCTGAAAAGTTGGGGAATGAAGAGTTGTTTGTTAGAAAATTTTTTTAGGAAAATCGAAGTATATGATTTTCAGAAAATGGCTAAATGTTTAAAATACAAAAATGACATAGAAAAATTATTCAAAAAAATTAATTGTATTTTTTCTTGAAAAATACAAAAAAAAAAAAAAAAAAAAAAAAAAAAATTAAGAAAAAAAGTTGGAAATCGGATCATTTTTGTAAGAGTTATGAGCAAAAAACCAAAAGAGGTTGTTTGTTTTTTTAATTTGAACCGAGGCATCGGTTTTGATGATCACGATGATCAAAAAAATCCAAAAAGTTATCAGGAGGGCTTTTTAAAGAGGTACTTGAAGCCGGGCGGCTATAAATATTTGTGCCTAATTTTTTTCTAAATTTTCTTCTTTAAATAAAAGGATCCATAAAAAAAGAGGATACTTTTTAAATGAGTATCATATTTTGATAATTTTAACAGCAGTAAAAAAGAGCCTGGTGTGACAAATCACACTGTAATGTGTGTTTGTAATGAGACTAAAAATCAGCAAAAATTTTATTTTGTTATATCATCTATTTTGTCTTATTTTCTTTTTTGTTCTAGCCTACTATTTAGGCCTTTAAAGAATATCTGGGCTGGTGTGCGTCACATAGATGACGTAGCTGGATGTTAAAAAGCAAGGGAGAAATTAATGAGCCTTAATTAAAATGTATCGCAAATATTTTGGCTTTACAGAGAAATACATCAAAGACAAATAGTTAGCACATATTGACGCGTCAAGTTTGATGAATTATAAAAGTATAAAAGGAATAACACACTCGCTCTCATCTTCAGGGCAAAGACATAAAAAAAAATGTCTGTCTGTCTGTGTGTAACGATTTTTAGCAAGAAAGAATTCAGATACCGGATTGAAATTTTATATTTAAGTAGGCCTATATATATTTCAGCATAATAAGCTTTTGAACAAAATCGGCCAAAAAGTACTTGTACTTTTTCCAGTTTTTTTCGATTTTCTCAAAATTCGCTTCACCAAAATTGATTAAAATTTAGAGATCAATTATTTTTTTACATGCTCTTTAAAATGTATATTCTCAATTTGCCCTTGAAGTGTTGTGAAGCACACTTTACTCTTCGTACTTCATAGGCAAGATTTCAGATTTTTCAAATTTACTTTCCGGCTCTTCGTTCCATAGAGCCAATGTTAAATCCCTATGGGGATTCGCATGTTAATTTCGATTCAAAAGGAGGTCCATTTAAAAGATTTTTTTCCAATTTTTATGAAATTTTGTATTTATTTAGGATTCTATATTGTGTATAAAATATCCAAATATGAGATTAAAATTTTGAAAAATAACTATAGTTTATTTCAAGCAGGCAACATTTAAAAAGCAAGTTTAGAATTAAAGTGCTATGGGAAACTTAATAGGCCTATATCTCGACACGAAAATTCTGGTGTGATAGAACGGTGCACAAATTTTCTACCCAAAGGGTAAGAGAAAGTTGTGTGCTGTGCGCCAGTCACACCAGATTTATAATTTTGTACTCTCAATAATTCGTACCAGGGGCGTATATGGAGGATGGGGGCGAGGCAATGGCTCTATGGAAGAAAGAGCCGGAAAGTGAATTTGAAACATCTGAAATCTTTCCTATGAAGTACAAGAGTAAAGTATGCTTCAAAACACTTCAAGGGCAAATTGAGAATATATATTTTAAAGACGTGGTTAATTTTCGTGAAGCGGATTTTGAGAAAATGGAAAAAACCCGATTTAACGGCAGGGAAAAAAATTTTGCCGCCTTGCGGGAAAAAAATTTAGTTTCGTCAAAAAATTTTCCCTTCAGAAAATTTTTGAGTTCGCCCCCCCCCCCCGCCCGAAAAAAATTTCTATATACGCCCCTGATTCGTACCAAAACGTCGGTCCGTGGCTATACTGTTTAGAGAGGGCACCTTAATGCCAAACAAGAGAGAGTCAAAAAAAGCAAATTCTGGTTAGGGTACTATGTAATATAAGGAGTAAAAATCTACCCAGTATATTATTTGATACTTTTCCTTTAACACATTCATGAATTGTTTATTATTCACCTTGTATTTAATAAAATGATATTTTATGATTTAATTCATTCCATTTGCTTCCCTCTCTCTCACACACACATACACAGACAGACACAAGCATTCATTAGTAATCTGAGCTATTCAAGTTAAATAACAAACAAGATAGAGGCACAGGGTTTGTTGTATTCTAAATATAATATACGGTAATATCGAGAGAGAGCGAGAGATGGGAATTAATTTAAATTGAAAAAACGTCAATATGGACGGTCCATCTTAATTAGGCAGATTCATCAAGAAGTTACACGAGATATTTATTTGTTTGACAGACAGACGGACAGACAAACGTCTATTTTAATTAAAGATAACAAATAAATAGATCTCAGTTTGGCGTTGTCAAAAATAATTAATTTATTAGAGGATTCTACGTTTTTTTTTTTTGTTATTTAATATCGTAATGCTATTTCGTTTTTTTTATTTTTTATTTTTTTTTTAAGGGGTATTTAATCAAAAAGCAGTTTGTCCAATTGAATTAATTTTTAAAGTGAAACTTTTATTTGATCCTCTCAAATTTTTTTCGCTCTTCAGCATGTCGCGTTACAAGCCGTGACGTTAAAGGCCGTGACGCTACAAGCCATGACGTCACAAGCCGTGACGACAAAAATAGGAAAGTTGAAATCAAATATATGTGACGAATTACGCACAGCACACAACTTTCTCTTACCTTCGGAAATCGAAAGTTGTGTTCTGTGCTTGTCACACCAGATTTTTGTGTGTCGACATATATTTAGTTTCCGACAGTACGGTACATTCGAATTTCAGGATGTAAAATTTATAAGTGAAAATATTTATTTGTTACCATGGCAACCACTTCTATCTTCTCTATGAAGTACAAGAGTAAAGTGGTCTTCAAAAGATTTCAATGGCAAAATGAGAATATACATTTTAAAGAGTATCTAAAAAATAATTGAATTTTGAATTTTAATCAAAATCGTTTTAGCGAATTTCGAGAAAATCGAAAAAAACTGAAAAAGTGCATCTGTAAATTACTAATACTCTTTGGCCGATTTTGTTCAAAAGCTTATTTTGACGCCCTAGGGGGACAGACCATGTCGCGAAAACCACTTTTTTTGGATTCAGGGGACCTCAAAACGTGTATATCCATCAAAATCTCGACCTCGAATTTTTGACATGAATCCAATACTTTCTCTCTCTATATATTAACATATATATAGAGGTAAGAGAAAGCAAAAAATGAAGATTGTTAACCTCCATCAAGTGTCTTAAGCCAACATTCTTTGAAATAAATAAATAACCTCCATTAAAGGCAAGATACGTATTAATTTTTAATACACTTGACTCTACTTAATACCAATGAAATTATACAGAAAAATATACGTCAGCTCTTTATAGCAATTATTTCTATTATTATTTAGTCCGATAAATTTCTTCTTTTTTTTTATCTAAATCTTTGAAAAATTAAAAAAAAAAAAAAATATGCGTTTGCCAAACAAGATTTTTTTAAATAATAAATCTTTAATTTAACCCCTTTTGCTCTCTCTCTCTCTCTCTCTCTCTCTCTCTTTTAACTCTCTTTAATAATAATTAAATTAAAATTTGAAAACAATTTTAAAGTAGAAATCTCGTTAATGTCGAAAAGCTTATATTTTAATGAAAAAAGAATTAAAAAAAAAAGTTTTTTTTCCTTTAACTGTTTATTTATTTAATCAAAAGTATTTAAAATTGTATTTTTTGGTGGTTTAAAATTTAAATAAATAAATGAACTTAGTGAGGGGAGAAGAGAGATCAATAAAATATTTAATTAAATCTTTGAGTGGACGAATTTAGAATTTTTTTTTTTATTTTTTAATAAAGAGAGAGATTTGGAGTGGATAGCACAACGCTAATTTTTACTTTCTCTTACCTCTATATATGTTAATAGATATAGAGAGAAAGTATTGGTTTCATGTCAAAAATTCGATGTCGAGATTTTGATGGATATACACGTTTTGAGGTCCCCTGAATCCAAAAAAGTGGTTTTCGCGACATGGTCTGTCTGAGTCTGTGTGTGTATTCAATTTTAGGCATTTAATTGAGGTGTATAGCTGATAATACGATTTATTTAAGGTTCAGGAAATCCCCAATGAGCAACACAGCTAGTTGTTTTTTCAATTTTTATTTAAATATAAAGTGCCAGGGCCAACGTTTCGGTCGCATATAGGACCATCATCAGGGCCAAGCCATTGTCAATTTATTATTCCTCTTGGTCATATTGATAATAATACAACAAATCCAATGACCAAATTATTATATACAGTGTGTTATTATGGACTGAGAGTCTCAGAGGTTGAAATTTTATATTTAAGTTAGGTACCCTCCTGGCAAGTGACACGAAGCTTTTGAACAAAATCGGCCAAAGAGTACTAGTATTTTACTGATGCACTTTTTTTTTCAATTTTCTCAAAATTCGCTCCAACAATTAAAATTCAAAAAACAATTATTTTTTAGATGATCTTTAAAATGTATATTCTCATTTTCCCATTGAAATCTTCTGAAGCACACATAACTCTTGTACTTCCACAACAAAGATACAAGAAATGGTTCCTATGGTAACAAAATATAAATATTTTCCCATGTTTATAAATTTTACATCTGCCCACGGACTTGGCGTAGTAGGTAGCGTACCTACCTCGTATTTGGATACCAGATGGCTTAAATAAGAATGCCTGGACCCCCAATAGATATTATCATAAACAACGGGTATCGTAAAGTCTTATATGGCCTAAGTTGCCGAAAAAGAGTGTGTGAATGAGAAAAAAGTGTGAGTGTTTAAATATATATATATATCGGCGGAAACTAAATATACCTGAGCACAAAAAATTCACATGTGACAAGAACAGAACCTTCGGCATTCGAAAGTTGTGTGCTGTGCGACAGTCACACTATATTTTTACTTTCTCTTACCCTATATATGAAATATATAGAGAGAAAGTATTGCGATCATGTCAAAAATTCGATGTCGAGATTTTGATGGATATACATGTTTTGAGGTCCCCTGAGTCCAAAAAAAGTGGGTCCCGCAAATTGGTCTGTGTGTGTGTGTGTATGTATGTGTGTCTGTATGTGTGGACAGATTTTTAGCATGAAGGAGTTGAGCTACCGGATTGAAATTTTATATTTAACTTAGGTACCTTCCCAGACGCTCAAAATAAGCTTTTGAACAAAATCGGCCAAAAAGTACTAGTATTTACTAATAATTCCACTTGAATTTAGATCATAGTTTCTCAACTAAAAAATTAAAATGGGAGGGGGATCTTAATTTTAGTTAGCACCAGCCGCGAACTTAAAACAGCTATTGCCACCAATATATTTCCCACGCTAATATTATATTGGAGTCGTAAGATAGGAAAGATAAAAGAAATGGTTGATGGTAAAAAAAATATTAATATTTAACTATGCTTATATCCAGTAGATTTTACATCTTGAATTATATTAATATTATATGTCGACCAAAAAATATGGTGTGACAAGAACAGAACACATCTTTCTTTTGTCTTCAGTGTGCTTGTCACACCAGATTGTGATTGATCGATTGTCATTGTGAAAACAAAAGAATAAGATTGAATTCGCGACTAGTTGCATAGATCGCATCATACTCGTATCAAAATTGGCTAGAATTAAGTAAACAAAAAAAAGTCCACCTGTTAATGATTTATTTCAAAGTATTTTGAGGTAATCACAAAAGGCCGAGATCATTATCTCAATTTTTTTTTTCGTTTAACAACCCATTAAGGATAAAATAAAAACCCCTTTTTTTTTAAATTTTCATTTAAAATAATAGCAGCAATTTGATTTTTTAATCTCGTATAATTAAAGGACAATCTCCCCCACTCTCTCTCTCTCTTATTAGAAAATCCAATAAATAATAAATAAATTAATAACGCCATGTAATTGCAGGTGGCGAGTGTAATTACAGAGAACGTTGTGGCAGGTCAATGTAATAATTGTCACAACTCCTTAAAATAGTTATTTCTATTTCTAGGACTATTAGACTAAATAGTAAAGAGATATTATTGGTAAAATCAATTAAAATTATTCAGTCTGATTGGGGGTCGTCCATGTATTACGTAACGCGTTAGGCGGGGTCTGGCCAAAATGTTACAAATTGTGGTATGGGGGACCCAGGGGTTTCTCTAAGAGGGCATACTAGAAAAAAAAGGCTGACTGATTTTCTCAAGAGAAAAAATCTGGTGTGACTGGTTGCACAGCACACAACTTTCCCTTACCTTTGGTTGTGTTCTGTGCTTGTCACACCAGATTTTTGTGTGGAAATATTTAGTTAATAAGGATAGCGGAGGGCAGCCAAGAGAGAAATCAAATCAGATAAAAATATAATCAATCTTTATAAGATTTTTTTATTTGATTATCGACGTTTCGGACGCCAATCGCGCCCTTCCTCAGAACCTATGATCGATATTTATCAAGCTAAACAGCCATATTTTTCATCATCTACGCCAGGGATGAGCAACCCGCGGCCCGTTAAACATGTTTATGCGGCCCGCCAAGCATTTCTAAAATTGAAAATAAATATTTTTTTATTTAAATTTTATCATTATCAGTGTATTTTCAACCATGAAATTATATATGAAATCTTTCCTTTTTTTTTTTTAATTTATATTTTTTTATTCTAATGTTAATTATAAATAAAGTTTTGTAAATTATTAAAAAAGTGTTACTTTATACGGGAAAAAACTTTGGTTCCGCGAAAGGAAAAAATGCTCCGCGGGCGTCACACGGGGAAAAATTTTGGTTCCGCAGGTGGCAAAAATTTTGCGTCTCTAAAATAAAGGAAAAATATTTTTACGGGCGTGAAAAAATATTCCCGCAGGGCGGAAAAATTTGGTTCCGCGAAACGAGGGGAAAATGATATCTATTTGAACTATAATTACTTTTTCCCAAAAAAATTTTTTGCACAGGGCCCCAAAAAAGCTAGTTACGGCCCTGACTTATGTGCGGCCCGCCAAAAAATTTTAAAATTTAAATTCGCCCGTTGATTAAAAAGGTTGCTCACCCCTGATCTACGTGATATATTTAGTTACCGCCAATATATTTATTTAATTTATTTTAAATTATAAAACACACTTTTTTCTCATTCACACCCACACTCACATTCACAGTATTTTCGGCAACTCAGGCCATATAAGACTTGTGAAGATAACCCTTTTTTGTAAATTTATCTATTGGGGTCCAGGTATTCTTATCTAAGCCATTTGGTATCCAAATGGCTTAAATAAAATCATCGGACTGCCTGTGACTCGAAACCCTCAAAACGTGTATATCCATCAAAATCTCGACATCAAATTTTTGACATGAATCCAATACTTTCTCTCTATATGTATTAACATATATAGAGGTAAGAGAAAGTAAAAGGAAGTTACCTTGCCGCTTGTATTAATCTGAATCTATCCGTTAATAATAGCATCGATCTTGTGAATAATTTTCATTATAAGAAAACATTCCAGTGCAAGAAAATATTCAAGATTTCGAATGAATTTAACTTTTGAATTTGTCTAAAGCCATGAGAAGAAAACTTGAATGAAATGTCTCGTTCTGCGTGACGCGCGCGCGTCTTATTCTCTCACCCTTTTGCCAATACTCTTAAAGTCATATCCATTCTTATCGACTCTCTCTCTCTCTCTCTCTGATGGACTTCGGCCAATTGAATCGAAAAGAAGAGATTTAAAAAAAAAAAAATTGGTTTAAACAAATCCAATAGATGAATTTTAAAAATTTTCCATTTGAAGAGGATTATCATTCGAGCTGCCTCTTTTATTTAACGAATAGTAGAGAAGTCACAGGATTCTATCCTTCTCTGGATTAGAATTTAAAAACAACGAGCCGCGCCACCCGCTTTCGGAGGATTCACACAGTGAATGAGTGAAAATAGCGGGAAAATTTGACTATAACTTCACATAAATGCCGACAGATGGCGCTGACGTCGATGTATATAAAAAGGCAAGTAACGGACATGACAGTTAGTTCACTTGAGTCGGAGCAAGTGCACATTACTTGATAACGGCTGCAGAATAAGCAGTCGAAACGTTGTACAGTATTTATATATTTTTAGTAAGTATTTAATACAAAAATGTGGTCTATAATTAAAAATCCCGCTAATAATAATATTTCAAACCACAAAAGCTTTAATAAACACATTCACACAGTCTTTTCGGCAACTCAGATCATATAAGACTTTGACGATATCCGTTATTGATTTAGACGCCAAATGGCTTAAATAAAATCATCGGACTGCCTGGGAACCAGCGACCCTTGATATACAAGCCAGGCAACCTCAGCTAACCCCTATGCACCAAGCCAGCGGGCAAAAAAATTACTATGTATTACAATCCAGTGCCTGCTTGAGGATTTAATTACATTCACAGAATACATCAATGCAAAGAATACATAGATATTTCTCTATACAATTCCAATAGGAGAAATCGTAACTTTGGGAATTAATAACTCAAAAAGTTATAGGAATTTCGGGACCCGAGAATTTTTCCTGAACTTTCCATAACGTCCTCTATAAGCTTGCAAAATTAAGTTTCCAAAGGGATGTTGGTCAAATAGAGCCAGACACGCAGACGGACACTTCGCTATTATATATGTCGTAGACAGATCGTGAAATTAGACAGTTCATGAACTGTCTAGACATTTCATGAACTGCAGCCAGATCGTGTAATGCTCGAGAATTATTATATAGATTCCAGCTTCCCATTGTATTACAGAAATTACAATATCCCGTCTTAATCGATATTCCTTTATTTATAATATCTATGATAAATAGAAGATTATAAAATAAATTTATCAAGTAGTTTGACATCAAAAGAAAGTGAATTTTTTAAAACTCAAAAGTTTTCCCTGGTATCATATATTAGAAAATATAATTCCAACAACAACAACAACAACAACGCCGCCAAGTAGGAAGATATTAAAACCGCAGACAGAGGACATTTATTTTAATATCAAATTTAATTTTAAATTTCATCGTATACAAAAGTTTACTTGTCTAATTGGATTGATATTCGTCTCGAGACAACAAAAACAACAACAAAAAAAAAGAGGATGATAAATTTCAAGACTCGCTAATCAACACTCACTCCCAACTTAATATTAAAGGCAAAGTAGCAAAAGGGAAAAGAAATTACAATATTGGTTTCAAATTGCATTTTAAATAAATCGCAGTAGAGAGAGGAATGGAGGATTCTACTACTGAAGAAGGCTAGAAAGCGATATAGCAAGAAAGTTATATAACTTCGTTGCCTATTTTATTAATTATATAATTAAATACTTAATTATATCTCAATATATTCTATGAAATAAAGAAGTTTCCAATCTTGAAACGCAATTTTTTTGCTCATTTCTGAACTACGGAACGGATTGTCATGAAATTTGCTCCAGGCTCCTCTAGAGGATATCGACGTAATTATTATGGCTGAGCTCCAAAACATTTGATTCAGAGGAAGCTGAGAAAACCGTGGTTCCGGATATTATTTTACCGCTCATTTTTACCGCTCCCCGGGGTCCGATTCACTTCTAGTTTTAATAGCTTCTTAGGTTCAATTAGGACTATAAATATGTCAAACCTTATCCTAATCCGATGTATACTTCCAGAGATATAAGCAACAAAAGCACATCACATCCCTGGTAGGAATTGCCAATGCTGACAATTGGCCGAACCTTGGGCCAGTTGTCATTTGCCAAGCCTTGAGTAGTGACCATTGGGCCAAGCCTGCTCCGAGGCTTGGCCCAATGGTATTATATTATTAAACCGAGCCTTGGGAAGACGATTGGGCCAAGCCTGGTCCGAGGCTTGGCCCATTGGTATTATATTATTAAACCGAGCCTTGGGAAGACGATTGGGCCAAGCCTGGTCCGAGGCTTGGCCCAATGGTATTATATTATTAAACCGAGCCTTGGGTAATGACCATTGGGCCAAGCCTGGTCCGAGGCTTGGCCCAATGATATTAAATTATTAAACCGAGCCTTGGGTAGTGACCATTGGGCCAAGCCTGGTCCGAGGCTTGGCCCAATGATATTAAATTATTAAACCGAGCCTTGGGTAGTGACCATTGGGCCAAGCCTGGTCCGAGGCTTAGCCCAATGGTTAATTGACCCATCATATAATTAAAAAAAAAAAAATTAAATTAAATCAAGTACTATTAATTGAAAAAAACAGTAAAATATATTTTAAATCTGGTGATTGTTTGATAAAGTTTATTTAGCTAAAATAAAAGGCAAATCAAATAGCTTAAAAAAGAGTCATATCAATATAACAACTGTGTACGAGAGCGTAAAGGCATTGACAAATGAAGAACAAAACCAAAAAGCTCGAGTTCAAATCTCTCGAGAAACAACTTTTTTTTTCCTCGAGGCTTGGATCGACCATCCATTTTTTTGTTTTCCAAGACTTGGGCCAACCTTGGTTTTTTTGATTCTCGAGGCTTGGGCCAACCTTGGTTTTTTTGATTCCCAAGGCTGGGTACATTGTTATCATTCCAAGGCTTGGACCAAGCCTAGCCCAATGGTTAGACAAGGCTTGCGCCAAACCTCGCCCAATGCTCGGCACGATTGGTCCAAGCCTGGTCCGAGGCTTGGCCCAATTGTGTGTTCCTACCAGGGATACAGTATAAACTTACGCACATTAAATTTTTTTTCCATCTCTGGGATCGCTATGACCAGAAACTTAAAGATATAAAAATAGGAGTTAGATTTTTTAGGACCATAATATTTATATTATTAGTAAAAAGAAATAAAACCCAGGTCTAGGCGAAAATGAACAGCAGAAATAATCAAAATGTCTAGGAAGAACTGACTAGCATATTTCAAATTATAATTTAATCTACCTGCTGGAAGACCTGGCAACAGAAAAGAGCAACAGCCACCGAGATAGTTGGTGATAAGCAATCTAGGATTGGTGGCTATTAAAGTGTGTGGAATGTCCGTCCCCCAGTAGATAACGATATAAGAATAAAAATATTTAATAGAGTAAAAAGTATAATTCTAAATGGCCTCAGAAGTCGCAAAGAGAAAAAATTATCGATTCTAATTAAAAAAACAATCTAAGTATTTAACAGACGAAACAGTGGAGGGAGTTGCGGTGGCATCCCGTCCTGTGGAACGGACGTAAAGAAGGTTTCCTCTGAGTGATGGATTATTCGAAAGGAGTCGGTGCTGAGGAAGTCCCTCTTCAAACTAGGACATCCTCCATAGCATAGAAGAGGTGGGATAAAAGGAACCAGAAATAAGGATTAATTCACTAGCTACAAACGAACGCAGGAGGAGGAGGAGTTACGGATAGGAAATAATGTAACTTCACGGGGTGCCGGTAGATGGCTACGGCCAGCGGCCGGTTGGGTTTGAGCTGTGTTAATTCTTATATATTGAGGTCTTCTCAATTATTCTAGCTAGATTGCATCTGGACGACTGAGAAATTTGTGGCACCGAATTTGGGTCCATTTCTCTTGATAACCAAAATTGTCTTCTAAGTATATAAATAAATATCATTAAATATAAAAAAATAGTCAGACTACACATTCAGAAGAACTAAGAATTCAAATATAACTTACATTTGATGGTAGTTTTGAACAAAAAGTCTAAAGAGAGCGAGATGCTGCTGCTGCTTACCTGTAACAAAGGAAAACAAAAATTTAATAACAGAAATATTTGTATATAATTTAAAAGAAAGTCATAGTTTTTGTATTTTAATTATTTTCTTTGGGAAAATTCGGGTACTAGTACTCTACTGAAGTACTTTTTTAGTTTTTCCAATTTAATCAAAATCGAGCTTCAGCTCGGTCAACTAAAATATTTAATTATTATAAATAATTAAATTATATAATACTTTTCTTAATGATCTATTAAATACATTTCTATCTCCATGAAAAAAGAAAAGAAAATTAAAAAAGGGAAAAAGTATTAAATGATATATATGATGGAAGAAAGAAAACGAGATGTGGAGGTTTTGAATGGTTTTAGCTGGAACTTCTCAAAATCTGCACCTCGAAACGCCCACCTTAGGAGGAATTGAATAATATAAAGCTTTAACTTTGATTCACTTTTTCTCAAAAGAGTAAAAAGTTGTCTCGGTTCACTTTTGCTCTCAACCCCTCATATATTTACATATTTTTGTGTGTAAATATATAGGTCCTATACTCTGATATGTTATGTTGTCACTTGTTTTGTTTTGTATTGTAAAATTAATATTATAATTAATTATAATTAAATAAATGATCATGTTAACCTCAAAAAGCGATTTATAGAATTCCTAGAAAATTTAATTATATAACAAATTTTATTAATATTCATTTGAGAGATTTAATTATAATAATTAATTAGCTTTAATTTTTCATAAGGCGAGAATAGAACCCAATGTTTTCCAGTGGGCAAAATACTGAATTTTCAGGAATTTTTTGAACCTTCCCATTTTGAGGGTTTGGGGATCCGAGGAATTTTCTCCATCATACTATAATATAAAGCGGAAGCCACTTCCGTTTTATGTTCCTGCTTACTACTCTCTCTCTCTCTCGCTGATTGGTTAGAAAGAGAGGAAGAGTTAGAGAGGGAAATTTAAAACTTTAAGTCAGAGAGGGAATTTTAAAACTTTAAAATTTTGCAATTCGGCCGAAGACGGGCATTACCACTTGTAAAAGGATAAATTCCGAGAAGTTTATATATAGATTTGTTTAATGGAAAGAGGATGCAGCCAAATAATTGAGCCTCTATTCAGTAACGAACACTCATTATTGGGACGTTTCGGCTGGGATCAATCCTGCCCCACCAATATTCTAAGCTTGACCTTCACGCTATCACTTGTTGGTATTTAAGGGAATATAACATTCATTAGACAAAGAATACAAATAACTTGTATTATTGAAAAATGACAACTCTATTTGTATATATAAAATTTAAATATGCTCTTTGAAGACTGAAGATGGCAGGGTTGATCCCAGCCGAAACGTCCCAATAAAGAGTGTTCGTTACTGAATAGAGGCTCAATTATTTGGCTGCATCCTCTTTCCATTAAACATATCAGCTACAGCCACGTTCTATTATTTGCTATATATATATATAGATGTAAATTATTATAAAAAATTATATTCTGTATTTATTTATTTATTTATTTATACTCAAATTACAGGAGTTACCCTATTTAGCATTTGAGAAGAACAATTAACAATGAAATTAGAAAACAAAATAGACAATACAATAACAATTCAATAAAATTCTGAGAGGAGTTTATAAAATATAAAACATAAAATAAAAAATAAACAAAATACATAAAAGGACCAATCAGAGGGAAACCAGTAGCTTTTTAAAATCGTTTTTTCCAATTCCAACCACATCAATTCCCCTCCGATTGGCCACTGCTACATTTCTGAAGATGGGAGATTTTCCCTATATTGAGTCCGTGCGAACCCCTGATGGAGCAAATATTTGTGTCTCCTATCAAAGGCCTGCACAGAAAGTCCAATCCTCTCAAGCAACATTGGACAGTCCAATCCATAATTAACAATATTGTATATAAGTTTTAGGCCATGTTGCCTCCTTTAACAACTATAAATATTTTTCTAATGACCTGATGAAGACATGGTCGTTGTCGAAACGTTGTTAAAAAAGTATAACATTTAACAATGAAAAAAGTTTGATTATTTCTCCCTCCCACTAATCTCCATATACTAAGAATCAACTTAAGTTCGCAATTTACATATCAATATAAAATAAAATGACTCACAAATTGTGAGTAAAAGAAAGTAAAGAGCAGAGATGCTCCTGTTTTTCGGATAGAAAAACACGGCGCGGAGAGAGAAAAACAAATAATTTTTGTTAAAAATAAAAATAATTTTTTTTTTATAGGTAGCTGCTGATATTTATTATATAATAAACTTTGCTTTTAAAATCTCCTCGATATCCGTTTCGTCTTGAATTCAACTCCAATCTAATTTGGATAAAAAGACATCTCAAGTTTGATATAAAATCTGTTTAGATGTTTTTTTTTTGTTGTTGATAAACACACTCAGAGAAAAAGAGAGAGATGAAGAGAATTCATATAGCTAATAAAAAGAAAGAAAGAAAGAAAGAAAAGGTAAAAACCTTCAAAGTTTGCTCAAATGATATTTTTGGGAAGAGCCACTCCATTTTAGAAGTTTTATGATAAAAAATAAAATAAAATTTCGTGGCATTAAACGAACAGTTTTAAGATTAATTATTAAGCAGTCACAAAGTGATTGGATAGAGTGTAGTAGATTGGTTTGAATTTTTTTTGGTGAATTAAGTAAATGTATCACGAAGTAGAAACTCAGGATCTTCTGCTATATTCTCTTCGATCCGCCAGTAATTTATAGAAGTTTTTTTTTTTTTATTTCATTAAGGTCTTTTTCGGCATTGAAGGCCATTTAGACCCCGTCTCTGTTTATTGTAATCGGATTGGTATCCAATACAATAGAAATAAATTGCTGCATGAGACGGGATGCGAACCCGCAACCCTTGGTGCAAATGACGAGCAAGCTAACCACTACACCAAGGCCTAAGGGCATTTATAGAAGTTAGAAATCTTAAAATTTTCATTTTTTATGAATAATTTCTGAACGGATTGTCATGAAATTTACTCCAGGTCTAGAGGATATCGTCGTACGGCTGAGTTTTAAAAGATTCGGCTCAGAGGAAGCTGAGATAACCGCGGTTGGCGATAATAATTTCCCGCGCCCTGGAGTCCGATTCACTTCTAGTGTTAATAGCTTCTTTAGCCCACTTAGGACTACAAATTTGCCAAACCGCATTCTAATCCGAAGAATAGTTGTAGAGATATAAGCAATAAAAGCACATCACATTCATATATAGCAGCAGTCGGGGAACCGGGGTAAATTACCCCAAATGGGGTAAAAATGAAACTTTTGTGAGTAAAATTGAGTGAGTTTCAAAATTATCATGGGAGCTATAATATGAAAGATGCTAAAAATAGGCGATTTCGTTTTTTTTTTTTTTTTCTCTTCGCCATGGGGTAATATCAACTTACACAAAAATATTTTGGGGTAATGATTAAAAAAGTTCCCCGATCGCAGATATATAGAGGTACGTACAGTGAATGACAATATTAAGTCCCACTCAGGCGTTTTCTACTTGTGATTATTCAATTGTTTTAAAAAAAAAATAAATATGGGTGGGACTTGATATTGTCTTTCACTGTACATTAAAATATTTTTTGCATTTCTTCTGGGGTCGATTTGACCTGAAACGTAAAGATATATAAAAAAAAAACTTGAGGGGTTGGATTTTTTACGATCATAATACTTTCCCCCTTATATACATAAATAAACTATATTGGAGGGAAAGTAATAGATTTTTCAATGTTTCATTAACGTCTTTATTTTTTTTTTTTTTTTAGTTAATTGGACTCGTAAGCCAGCAACCAGCACATCTTAATAATGGTTTTTTGGAGGCGGCATTAAACGCAGCCAAGTTTATTTACCACCAATCCACGTAGTAGTTGTGGGAAGGTACACTCTCTGTTTAAACATGCAGCGTTTTCATTTATCTTTTAGAAAAGGGGGATAGGATAGGCATAAAACAACAAGACGGCTTGTTTTAACATTCAATTAAAAAGGTAATAAATCTTATTATTTATAATTAAAAACAATCAGACATTTTAAAATATGTATCTGAGTAAACGAAAGAGAGAGCGAATTTTTTTTTTCTTTTTTTTTAATCTCATTCAATTCAAGTCACAAAAATAAAGAAGGAATTCTTGGAATGAGCTAAAATAAAAATAAAAAATCTGGTGTGACTGGCGCACAGCACACAACTTTCTCTTACCTTCGGTAATCGAAAGTTGTGTACTGTGCTTGTCACACCAGATTTTTTGTGTCGACATGTATTTAGTTCCCGTCAGTAGGGAATATTTGAATTCAGATGTAAAATTCATAAGTATGGGAAAATATTTATATTTTGTTACCATGGCAACCATTTCTCCTATCTTTCCTATGAAGCACAAGAGTAAAGTGGTCTTCAAACAATTTTGAGGGCAAAACGAGAATATACATTTGAAAGAGCATCTAAAAAATAATTGATTTTTGAATTTTAATCAAAATCGTTAGAGCGAATTTTGAGAAAATCGAAAAAAAAACTGAAAAAGTACATCAGTAAAGTACTAGTACTCTTTGGCCGATTTTGATTAAAAGCTTATTTTTCCGGTCCCGGGGGGTGTTTAACTTAAATATAAAATTTCAGCCTCGTAGCTCAATTCCTTCATGCTTAAAATTGAACACCCACCCACCCACACCCACCCACCCACACACAGACAGACCATGTCGCGAAAACCACTTTTTTGGATTCAGGGGACCTCAAAACGTGAAGATCCATCAAAATCTCGACATCGAATTTTTGACATGAATCCAATACTTTCTCTCTATATATATATTACATATATACATAGGTAAGAGAAAGTAAAAAGAGAGAGAAAGAAGTTAAAACTAATTTAATTATTTATTATAAATTGTTACGTTAATCCTATTCCTCATTTTCATTTCATTCACAAGATTATCTCTTAATAAATGGTTAAAAAAAAATATATATAAGCGAGCTTAAGAGTGAAAATTATCATGACAATGAACATGCCGAGCCTCCAGCCCTCTCCCCCCTGGACACCCTTCAGCTAGCTCGGGCCCGCCTGCGGCGGATCCTCGCCTTTTCTTTAAAAAAAACAGGCTTTTTTTTCTTATTCACACTCACACTCACACCGTCTTTTCCGCATCTTAGGCCATATAAGAGTTGACGATTTGCGTTATTTTATGAAAATATCTATTGGGGATCCAGGCATATCTATTTGGTATCCAAATGGCTTAAATAAAATCATCGGACTGCCTGGGGTCCGAACCCGCGACTTTTGGTATACGAGGTTAGCACGCTAACCCCTACACCAAGCCCCGAGGGCTAATAATATTAATAAATTTGCATAAAAAGCAAATCATGATTAAATAACAACAAAAAAAAAATTGGAAATATTGATAAGAGAGATATATGCTAATATTTGTTTATTATGATTAGAATTTGTTTAAATTATTTGATAGACATAATAATAATAAATAAATAAATAAATAAATAAATACAAGATTCAACAAAAATTCTCATTACTGAAATTTAAAGCAAATATGTTGAATTTTCTCCTTTTATAGGCCTATATCTCTACATAAATATAGAGTCGCCTGGGGGCCGGGTGGCCGGGTAGGTGGGTGAGGACAACGCGCTTAAGAGGATCCAAAATTAAGATAAAAAAATATTTCTTTTTTTTTTTTATAATTTTTTTTTTTTTATTATTTTTTTTTTTATTTTAAAACATTCACACTTTTTTTCTCATTCGCACTCACACTCACACACACATTCACACAGTCTTTTCGGCAACTCAGGCCATTTAAGACTTTGACGATAACCGTTGTAATATATATTATCTATTGTGGGTTCAGGCATTTCTATTTAAGCCATCTGGTATCCAAATGGCTTAAATAAAATCATCGGACTGACTGGGTCCGAACCCGCGATGTTTGATAATTTTGTTTAAACAAATTTTTGAAAAATTAACGTTATTTGACTAATGCCTAGTTTATTTTTAGAAAAGAACCCGCAAATCCTAGGAAATAATAATGACAAAAATAAATAATTCAATAGATTTTTTCCGATTAAGTCAAAGGTGTATGTTTTAATTATGGGAATAATTAAAATAATAACGAATTTTTAAAAAATTATTTAATCTCTCGACTATCGATTTCGGCTCGATGTACCATGATCAGGTCGGCTATAAAATGTGAAAATAATTACATTTGTGTATGTTTTATTTCGAACAGAGAGGGAACATTTTTATCATAATTGGACGGTGTTACGCATTAGTGTGTCAAGAGCCAGCTACCGAGTTTTGAGAAAGTTAACATTAAAGTTTTATGTTTTGATTAGATTATATATAATTTTTTTTGTCAATTATGCAAGTAACATTAAATATAAATTTTTTTAGGACATATTTCATTAAAAATACTATTAATTATAGCATTCGAAACAATATTCTCTCAATTTTTAAATTTTTTGGCGCTTGACACACTAATGCATAACAGGATCCATTTGAATATTTTGTTTGTATAAAAATTAGGAACAACATACAGAGAGGTAGGTAGGTAGGTCTAAACTGAAAATGAACAAATTTATCACCTGAACTTAACTTCAAAAATGGACAATTTCTGAAGATTTTAAGAGCAAAATGAGAATATATATTTTAAAGAGCATCTAAAAAAGAAGTGATTTATAAATTTTAATAAAATTTTTAAAGTAAATTTTGAGAAAATGAAAAAAAAAACTGAAAAAGTACATCAGTAAAGTACTAGTACTTTTTGGCCGATTTTATTCAAAAGTTTCGTGTTACGTCTCAAGGGGGTACCTAACTTAAATATAAAATTTCAACCACCTAGCACTTCTCGTTCTTGAGATATTTTGTTGAGACACAGACCACTTTGCGGGACCTCAAAACGTGTATTTACAACAAAATCTCGACATTGTAGTAATTGGACATGAATCCAATACTTTCTCTCTCTATATAGACATATATAGGTAAGAGAAAGTAAAAATGGCGAGGGGTATGAAAAATTAATTCCAGAGAAAATCCGAATTATTAACACACTCACACATGCTGTTAAATATATTAAAATAAATTCATATTTATGTATTAAAAAAAAAAAAAAAAAAAACTAAAAATATAATGATATTAATTATAATTAATGTCAAGTATTATTTAAAAAAAATAAATAAATAAATTCCATATTCAATAATTTAATTTATTAGAATAATAATAGAAAAATAAATTTTAATTTCCATGTGAGTTATTTCAAAAAAAAAATAAAAAAAATAATCTGATTAATTATGAGGGGGGGGGGGATTGCCGAAATTTGTAATTTCCTCTAATTAATTGAGGCAACGCTGAAATGAATGCAAATTACTGGAATAAACACATGCACCCTTCATCCCTCCCTCCTGATGCGATAGAAAAATAATATGTAATAGAAAAAATATGGGGAATGACTTCCCCGAGACTTTCTCATATATTCTTTTGGAATTACGTCTGGGTGTGTGTGTGAACACGATTGCTTAAAAACCAAAGCAGCTAGATCGATGAAATTTGGTATATGCCCCTTACACTAAAATTGTAGATTTCTATCAACTTTTGGACTAAATACGTCACTTGAAAGTAGTACTTTAATAAGTTTTTTCATAAATTTCGAAATTTTCAATTTTTTTGTTATATTATGATAAAATACTTAATTTTAAAAAAGTTTTTATTCTTTGATATTTTCCCGAAAACTGAATAGTTTTTGAAATAAGCACAGAAGAAAAGGACATTTTTCGTTAATTTTGGAAAGAAAAATCAAAATAAAATCAGACACCTGTCTGATTAAGATGATTGTCAAGTCTTTCAACGACAACATTGTTAATGTTTGTTGAGATTGTTTAATAATGTCATCAGACTATCTTGTCACTACTAGAGTTTGGAAAAAACCGGAAAATTTTGAAAACCGGTTTTTCGGTTTTTTACAAAGCGGAAAACCGGTAAACTGGTTTTTTTTTCAACATTTGAATCTATTTAGAACGCACCACCATTTTTGGAACCAAAAAATACGTAAATATTTCTCTATACATGTCCTATGAGAGAAATTGTAAATTTAGGAATTAATAACAAAAAAATTGTAGGAATTTCGGGACCCGAGTATTTTTTCTGGACACTCCATAACGTACTCTATAAAACTGCAAAATTTCGCCATTCCAACAGAAAGTTGGTCAAACAGCGAGACATACGGACGGACTCCGCTATTATTATATATAGATTATTTAAGTATTGGAAAATTCAGCATCTAAGGCCATTTAGACCCCATCCCTATTTATTTCAAATGATTGATAGCCAATTCAAATGAAATACATTTTTCTCGCTTGGGACGGGAAGCGAACCCGAAACCCCAAGCCACTAGAATCTAATGTCTTCTCTCTGAGTCATGGCTCACGGGTTAATTTATAATTTGAATACAAGTATTACTGAAGAAAAATTAAAAAAAAAAACCGAATTCGGTTTTTTGAGAAAAACTCGGTTTCTCGGTTTTTTGAAAATTAGCCAAAAAACTGGTTGACCGGTTTCGGTTTCCACCGGGGTACAAACCCTAGTCAATACCATCTGTAATATTTGACACTTATACTGACCCGAGGAAGAGCGCGACGGGCGCTCGAAACGTCGACATGTGATTTTTATTTTACTTGGCTCCATTCCACGCAACTATAGTCAAATAATGTATTTTTATCAAATTCTCCACATTGAATTATTTACATTAATCCAATACTTTCTTTCTATATAAATATACATCTATATTATAATAAAGCTGAAAAGACGTTTTTTGATTAAGGTACTTCTAGACCACCTAGAGATATGGGGTTTTTTGCATTCGATTCAGAATCCTCTAAAACCAAATAGAAAAATCCAAAATCTTAAAAAAGTTGCACCACTTTTTTTTAAGAGGGGAAAAACTCATTTTTTTCGATGTTTTTTCAAAAATTTCACGATATTTTTTCATTTTTTCACTCATATCTTCTAAACGGTTAAAGATATCTTCAATATCTGAATTGGTCAATAATCTGCATTAAATTTTGAAAATGACAAACCTCTTTTAACTATTTTTGAGGTTTGTTTACACATATAAATAATTCGTGCAAAAAGAACCTCATTTTTGATGATTTTGCCGCGGCTTCAGTTCATTTTCATTGTTTTTTTGCTTCAGTATTTATTGTCCAATTTCAATAATTTTTTTGCGAAATGTTCCTCACATCCTATACTTTAAGTCAGGTAAATTTCATTTTTTTTTATCAACCCCTTCTATTTAATTTTCAAGTGTGAAAAAAAAATAACACGAAAATTTTCATTTTTTGAGATGGTTTTTAAACATCTGTGTCTTTAGACAAGCTAGACAATTGCGGTTTTTTTTATTTGATTCAGTACCATCTGCTGACGACTAGAAAAATCCAAAATCATGAAAAAGTTATACGCCCTTTTTTTTAAATTACAAAAAACTCATTTTTAGTCGATTATTTTTTTACATTTTTGGCTATATTTTTTGAATGATAAGAGATATCTTCAATCTCATATTTTTGTATTATTCTACATTAAATTTGGAAAAGAATGAGACCCTTTGCACTATTCTAAGGCATTGTTTAGCGGCTGTGCAACTTTTGCCGTGTGATACAAAATTTTTTTTTATTAATTTTTTTCATATTCATGGCCATATTTTTTAAACGATTATCAATGTCTTAGATATGATTTACTTTTTATAATCTACATTAAATTTCCTATAAAACGAGCCCGGTTTGGATCTGATAAGTCTCTATTTAAGTTCTTTAAACTTTTTCTAAAAATGGAAGAAATTTTTATTTTTTGTTTGTTTGTTTGAAGAGTTTCTTTCAATTTTCGGCTATATTTTTTGAATGGTAAGAGATATCTTAAATCTCATAATTTTGTATTATTCTACATTAAATTTGGAAACAAATGAGCCACATTACAGCATTCTCAGACATGGTTTAGTATACTATCTATTCGTCAATCACGAGACAAACTTTTAAGTAGTTATTTTTTTTCCGAGATATTTGTATACAATTTTAGCTATATCTTTTTAATGATATAAGATATCTTGGATATCCAAAGATTTTCACATTCTAGATTAAATTTTGTAAAAAATGAATACCATTTTATTTAATTCAGACATTGTTTAGGGTATTTAAAACCACTTCTAAAATGTAAGAAATTTTTTTTTTGTTTGATTGCTCTGAATGATCCACATTGCAGTATTCTTAGGCACGGCTTAGTATCTAAAATGAACGAAATTATAGATTATTTCAATTTTTTCTTTAGATATCTTCAAAACATAGCAAAAAAATCATTTTCAACTCATTCCCTCATAGAGCCTTCCACGACCACAACATTTCATTTGGCTCATATTCTTATTTTTTTTTTACTTAGCGCCGGGTATTTTTACCATTCTTCAGACCCGGAAATTTTTCAAACCCTCCCGTACCGACGAAAATTTAGTGAATGAATGAATGAATGTCTAGGAATTTTTTTTTTTTTTTTAAACATTCACACTTTTTTCTCATTCACACTCACATTCACACAGTCTTTTCGGCAACTTAGGCCATTTAAGACTTTGACGATGTATGATACCCCCTGAATCATACATTGTATAAAATTTCTTTTATTTAATAAAAGGTTTTAAATAATCCATCAAATAAAAAAAAAATTATTTAAAAATATTTAATTTTTTTTACATATTTAAATTTATAATAAAAAAATAAACTTTTTCAGATGTCAGAAAAAGAAATATTTTAAAATTGTTTATTTTTAACTTTGCCCAGCAACGTGCAGGATGTGCTTTCTACCATGTAAATTCAAGTGTCAAGAAGAAGTATAAATTAAGTGGAAAATATTCCATTTTTAGTGCAGAAGCTTTGGTTTTTATTGACGAGTATATAGCTTCCGAAGATATTTTAATTGTTTGCGATTCATTAGGTCTCTTGACTGCTTTAAAAAATTTCTATAAGAACGGATGTGACAATTACTTAGTTTTTCTTATACTTGATAAAATTGGGAATCTAAATAGAAATATTAAAATAATGTGGTGCCCGAGTCATGTTGGTATTCCGGGCAATGAGGTCGTGGACCAACTTGCTCGGGAGGCCAGTGAGGGGGGGTGAGTGTTTGGATATGGGATTGCCCGTCTCGGATGTTGTCTCTATTATTAATAGAGGGATCATCGGAGACTGGCAAGATTCTTGGAATCTTTCATCCCGTTCCAAGGGCTCTCACTTTTATTCAATTTTGCCTATAATTCCATAAAGGCCGTGACTGCCATCTTTATTGAAATTTAATTGTTTTAATTTCGCGTTTACGTTTGGGACGTTTGTTTCCTCAGCGATTACATCTTTTTAACTTAAGGAAACATCCATTCTGTGAATGCGACGGTGTAACTATATGAGACATTGACCTATCTTTCTGGGTTGCCCATTAAATAAAATTGCTGTAGATCGGCTGTATTTCTCAATTCAAGATAAAGGTCTGTTTCTTTTAAAGATGACGGTCCTATTGCAGTTTTTTAACTGCAATGTGGGGCGGAAAGAGATCAGAAAATTTGTAATAAAATTTTTAATTTCATCGCGACTGTTCTTGTGAGAACGTGAACAAAAAATACGAGAAAGTAAAAAATTGTAGTCTGTATTTAAATTTGTTATTCTTCATTGTAGTTTCATAGTTTTTCATTTGTAATTTGTATTTGTATGTATTTTTAACAGAAACTGGCCAAATGGCTTTATAATGCCGTGGCCATGAAATTAAAATAAAAAATAAAAAAAACTTTTTCAGATGTCGGAAAAAGAAATATTTTAAAATTGTTGATTTTTTTTTTAATAGGTCCCTGCCCGCCTGATTTAATTTGCATGCCAGGTGGCCCGAATCAGTTTATTAAAGTGAAATTTAGACTTGCTACCCGCCCGTAATTTTTTCATGGCCTTCAAAACCCACAGGCCGGGCAGGGCGAATACTCTAATTTTAAACTTGATTCAGTGAATTTTCATTTGGGCAAAAACTATATGGGCTTTAAAATTTAGGGGAAAACTATTGATCACGTCTCGAGACGCCGCCCGCCAGGGCAAGTTGGGAACGGCGCGGCGAAGCCGCGCCTGTCCAACTTGTACAGTATATAGGTTAGAGAAAGTAAAGACTGGTAATATAAAGAGTAGAAAAGTATTGTCAGTCCGGCCACTCACAAGATTTTGATCTCTGAGCTCTAAAAAAGGAAGAACTCTGCAATACTTTGTAACGTCATCAATATTAAATTTTTTATCAAATGTGAATAAATAATAAAACCTCTTTTTTTATGACCCTAAAACAAGATCAAAGTGTATGGATTAGAGTTTCACAGACACAATTCGATAAAGGGATAAAATTTCAGTTTGAAAATAAAAAAAAAAAAGCAAAGCGCGTGTGTGAAGGGTAGGATTTCTTCTCATGACGTCACATAGAGGAACCTTAGGGACATTTAGGATGATGTCAAATAGGCCTATATTGAAGAGATATGTGTCTGTGTGTGTGTAAACGAGCTAAACATCGGTGAGAAGGGCCTTTATCGGGGATTGCGTTTGAATTATTCCCAAGCTCTCTTCTTACCCAAGGCTCTCTTTAAATAATTGACGTTTAAACTTTTCGCTGCTGTTATCTTAAGCCCTTCACAGAGACGAAGAAGATAAGCCGATGGTTGGTTGTTTTCTTTGAATTTTTTTTTTTTCTCTAACATTATCAAAAGATTTTTATTTTCCACTAAAGGGTTTTGTTGTAGAGTGTATTGGAAAGTATTATCGACATTTTGAGTTCTTTGTGAAGCGAAACTTGAGAAAGAGAGAGAGAGAAAGAGGGGGGGAAAGATGAGATTTTAATTTATAATTTCTCAAATTATTTGTTTTCTAAGCGGAATTTTAAACACAAGCGACAGCACGCTATAATTAACAAATCCAGCCTAACATAAATAAAAATAAAAAATAAATAAATCCTTAGAGCATATTATATTCAAGGAGTAAAATTTATTAGCCAACTCATGAATCGATCTGGGTAAAAATTTAAAAACTTTATGAGTCTTTTTTTTTTTTAAATATTTTGTAGACGAGAATTAATATATATTTTGACAGTAGCAGCTTACTCGTCAACCTTGGATGGAGGTAAGTTATTTAAAATTTAATTAAAATCAAGATTAATTTTAATTTTGTATTTATTTCTCTTCCAACAGGTCAAGTGTTTTGCAAATTTCAATTTCAAAATTTTCCAAACAGGTCTTGAAAATGGAATTTGGAAAATTTTGAAAGTGAAATTTGCAAAACACTTGACCTGTTGGAAGAGAAATAAATACAAAATTAAAATTAATCTTGATTTTAATTAAATTTTAAATAACTTACCTCTATCCAAGGTTGACGAGTAAGCTGCTACTGTCAAAATATATATAAAATAAAAATTATGAGTCGCCTAGCACTTGTCCGATTGAGATGTAGTTTTGCGCAGATAGCTTTTTAGAATCTTGTATTGTTTGCCAAATAGAAAAAAAAAAATAGTTTGCCCTCTAGCAGATACAAGTTTCACTGGTTTAGAGATGGAAAAGTCGATTCTGATTTTAGTCAAGAATCGATCTTTTACTGAAATTTTTTAGAATCTAGTTGAAACTCTTTCAAGTCCTTGGTAATATACTGTAGTTTCAAACTACATCTGTCGGCATTTCTGTGAAGTTAGACTCAAATTTTCCCGCTATTTTCACTCATTTCCATAAAGTTAGTCACAGTTATCAAAGGAAAATCAAATCATATTTATATATCAAGTGAAAATAGCGGGAAAATTTGAGTCTAACTTCACAGAAATGCCGACAGATGGCACTGACGTCGCTGCATATAAAAACGCAAGTAACGGACATGTCACTTAGTTCACTTGAGTCGGAGCAAGTGCACAGTACTTCATAACGGCTGCATAATAAGCAGCTGTTGAAACGTTGTACAGTATTTATATATTTTTAATAAATATTTAATACAAAAATGTGGTCTATAATTCAACATTCTCCTAATAATAATATTTCAAACCACAAAAGCTTTAATAAAAACATAGCTGTCATTCTTTTCTTTACAAATTAACGATTATCCAGTTATAAAATCCACAAAAGTGTAGGCCTATTAATTAAATAAAGTTGATTTTCAAACATTGTAAAATGCCCACGTGTATAAATTTCTCAACAGCACTGAATAAAGAATATGAATATTAATATGATTTGAAAAATTGTAGCACATGATTAAGAAAATATAAGGGTCCGCCACATGTGACCCAGTAGGAGCCCACCAAAGCAGGATGGCGCGGCTAGTATATATTTTTTTTTAATTGAAAATTTGCGATGGTGGCTCTTTTCTCTTGTGGTTCATTAAATATTAAATTAATTACCGATCGGTTGGTTGGCTTAAAAGAAAAGAGAGAGAAGAGAGAGAGTGAAGCGTTTATTCCCAATCGGCTGTTGATAAAAAGTTTTTTGCCAACCAATTAACATTAATGTTCTAGAAGGAGAGTGGCGAAGGGGGGGGGGGGGGGTTAGGATTTATACCGTAATAAATCATAGCCGGTATACGTACGAATCATGAATAAACATTAAAATGTTTTTGTAAATTAGATTCGGCGCTTGTATTTAAATCATGGAATAATTTCGCATATCTAAATTAAAAGCCTCCAAAAAAAGATTAGAACTTTTCTCTCTCTTTGCGTCATCAAAAAAAAAAAAAAAAAAAAAAAAATAGATGACAATTCCCTTGTGAAATAAACATTTTTAGAAATTGAAAATGTTTTTTTTTTTTTTGCCTGAGTCTTCTTCTACTTCGCCTCCTAACAAATAAATGAAAACAAAAATCTCTTCTTGTAACCACTCACCCTATCTAAACAACAACAACAACAAAATAAAACATCAAAGATTTCACTTGAAACAAATGAGAGTGTAATCTCTAAAAACTAGCGAGGATTTTTTTTTTCTTTTTCTTAGATGAATGAATAACATCTAAAATTTTAATAAATATGATTGTGTGTTTTGTGAACAAAATATCACAAGAACGAATGGGGATTGGAGGTTGAAATTTTATATTTAAGTTAGGCACCCCCCATGGGACGTGACACGAAGCTTTTGAACAAAATCGAGCAAAGAGTACTAGTACTTTACTGATGCACTTTTTCAGTTTTTTTTTCGATTTTCTCTAAATTTGCTCCAACGATTTTGATTAAATTATCCTTAAGTGGTGTTACTGAAGTTGGTTTATTAACAGAAAAAAAGACGCTATATTTTCAGCAATTTTTATTAATTATCAAGGCAATATTTCCAGATATTTCGGAGACACTATCGGCACTCCTTCTTCAGTGGATCTATATTAACATAAAAAGGGGGGATCTGTGAGAAAGGGTGGTGGGTCATAAATAATGTTTCGAAAAAGTGTTACAAAAAGATACATACTTCACCTCATTCACCACATTACGGCCCTTATAATTGAAACGCTTGGAAGCGACATGTTATATGACCAGCAATTATTAATCATTTGATTCAATTAGATAGAAAATCCGAAATATACTGTATAATATAAAATTTATAAAAATAGTTAAAAATTAATTTCTCAAGTCTATGATAATATAAATTAAACTAGGAATTATTTCTATTTAAAAATACATACAAAAGCTTTAGTAAAAATTGTCATACAAGGAAAATATATTTTTTTCATTTAATAGAATTCTTTTTAGTAAATTGAGAATGACGTTTTGATACATTTCGGTGGTTCAATCTTTCAATAGAATTTTATAACCGTTTATGAGGTTTTCGGTGTCAACCCTGATTAAAATTCAAAAATCAATTATTTTTTTGATGCTCTTTAAAATGTATATTCTCATTTTGTCATTGAAATATTCTGAAGACCACTTTACTCTTGTACTTCATAGAGAAGATAGGAGAAATGGTTGCCATAGTAACAAAATATAAATATTTTACCATACTTGTAAATTTTACATTTTACATCTTGAATTCTAATATATCGGCGGAAACTAAATATATATCGACACGAGGTAAGAGAAAGTTGTGTGCTGTGCTGTCCTCCAAAAAAATCTATTTGAATAATTGTATAAAAAATATGGTGTGACTAGTCGCACAAACATTTCTCTTAACTTTGGAAGGCTTAAGTGAAAGTTGTGTTCACATCAGATTTTTTGTATCGAGATACACTGTTGTAAAATGCTGCAGTAAAATCTATAAACATAGAAAAATATTTTGTTACTATGTAACTATCTTTCCTATTAAGTACTTTTTAAACAAATTTGTTTGAACGAATTTTGAGCAATTCGAAAAAACTGAAAAACTACATCAGTAAAGTACTAGTACTTATCAACTAACTATGTTTAGATTTTAAGCTTAAAGGGCCCGTGCTCCCTCAGAAAAAAATTTAAAGATAATGATTTTTTTTTAAATTGAAATTTTAACTATGAAAATTATTTATTATTAGAATTTAAGGTTGGAGCGCAAAGGGCCCGGGCCCTTGGGATATAGCTCCCCCTGCTCCCCCCACCTGCCCGCGGCCATGAATGTGGGTTAAGAGAATTACTCAAAAACCAAAAAAAACTCCCGATATTGAAATTGTATACTTAAGTAAGGTTTATTTCGAAGGGGTGTCGAGAAATTTCAATAAAATTGGTTGATAAATACTAGTACTTTACTGATATAGTTTTTCAGTTTTTTCGAATTTCTCAAAATTCGTTCAAACAAATTTGTTTAAATTTTTTTTTAGGTAGGCCTACTCTTTAAAACACACTTCACTCTTGTACTTAATAGGAAAGATAGTTAGATAGTAACAAAATATTTTCCTATGATACAAAAAATCTGATGTGAACACAACTTTCATTTAAGCCTAAGAGAAAGTTGTGTGCGACTAGTCACACCAGATTTTTTATACAATTATTCAAATAGATTTTTTTTTTTAGGACATAACGTTATTTGAAGGGACAATCTATCTTCATATTTGATAATTAATGAAGCCATAATCAATTAATAAAAAATGTCCTTAATTGAAATTTTTTTTTTATGATCAATATATAGTTATGAAAAAAAAAATTATTGGCAAAGGAATTCCTTTTTGGTTCTTTTTTTTCTCTTTTGCTTGAACAATTGCCAAAATCACAAATCTCATTATCGAGATCCTATATTTCATTTCAATTGAATTATTATTGTTTGAATTATGTCTCCATACAAATATTAAAGACAGCATTCGAAAAGTCTTTTTTTTTTTATTTGAATGAAAGAACATAAAGAATAATAATAATCACCATCATCATAGAAGAGTTTTTATTTTAAAGAAATTAAATTGAATACAGTGGAATCCCGATAATTAATAGCCAGATTATTCTTATTTCCGCTTAATTTGTACAAAAAATATGGTGTGACTTGTTGAACATCACACAACTTTCTCTTACCTTTGGTAAAAGAAGGTTGGGTACCGTGCTTGTCACACAAGATTTTTTGTGTCGAGATATATTTAGTTTCCGACAATATATTAGAATTCAATGTGTCAATTTTACAAACATGGGAAAATATTTATATTTTGTTACCACCTTTCCTATGAACTACAAGAGTAAAGTGGGCTTCAAACAATTTTGAAAACCACTTTTTTTTGCATTCAGGGGACCTCAAAACGTATATATAGAGCCCTCGGGGCTTGGTGTAGGGGTTAGCCTGCTAACCTCGTATACCAAAAGTCGCAGGTTCGGACCCCAGGAAGTCCGATGATTTTATTTAAGCCATTTGGATACCAAATGGCTTAAATAGAAATGCCTGGACTCCCCATTATGTATATTAATCAATAACTGTTATCGTCAAAGTCTTATATGGCCTAAGTTGCAGAAAAGACCGTGTGTATGTGTCTGTGAATCTAACAAGTGTGAATGAGGAAAAAAAAACGTGTATATCCATCAAAATCTCGACAACGAATTTTCGACATGAATCCAATACTTTCTCTCTATATATATTAACATATATAGAGGTAAGAGAAAAGTAAAAATAGTTCTCATTTCATTGATACGCTTGCTGAGATATACATAATATAATGATGACAACGTTTCGAAGGCCTAACTCAAAAATTGACTTTTGCCACTATTGATTCTCAGCAGACGATATCTAAAATAAAATTCAGAACACTCTTTGGTCAGTCTATTTGTTTTTCAAATAAAAAATGCGAAATAAAATAAAAAATCTGGTGTGACTGGCGCACAGCACACAACTTTCTCTTACCTTCGGTAATCGAAAGTTGTGTTCTGTGCTTGTCACACCAGATTTTTCGTGTCGACACGCATTTAGTTCCCGGCAGTAGGGAATATTTGAATTCAGATGTAAAATTTATAAGTATGGGAAAATATTTATATTTTGTTACCATGGCAACCATTTCTCCCTATCTTCTCTATGAAGTACAAGAGTAAAGTGGTCTTCAAACAATTTTGAGGGCAAAACGAGAATATACATTTGAAAGAGCATCTAAAAAATAATTGATTTTTGAATTTTAATCAAAATCGTTAGAGCGAATTTTGAGAAAATCGAAAAAAACTGAAAAAGTACATCAGTAAAGTACTAGTACTCTTTGGCCGATTTTGATTAAAAGCTTATTTTCACGCTCCCGGGAGGTGTTTAACTTAAATATAAAATTTCAACCTCCTAGCTCAATTCCTTCATGCTTAAAATTGAACACACACACACACACACACAGACACACACACACACAGACACACAGACAGACCATGTCGCAAAAACCACTTTTTAGATTCAGGGGACCTCAAAACGTGTATATCCATCAAAATCTCGACATCGAATTTTTGACATGAATCCAATACTTTCTCTCTATATATAGCCTATATTACATATATACATAGGTAAGAGAAAGTAAAAATAAATGGAGACTAGATGTAATTTGTATATATTGATTCTTAATTAAACATAAAAGAGAGAGAAGAGAGACTTCTCATTCCATCTAATGTTAGTTATAAATAAGACTCCCCCCCCCTTATCGCGAATGGATGGATTAATTGCGATACAAATTCCAGCTGGGCCGGTTTGGAATTGCAATTAATTTTTTACCCCATGTCTGTCTAAAGAAGAAAAAAGAAAGAAATATGGCTTTCCAATGGATGTCGAGAGGCATGCAAGAATCATGGGGTCCATTCTCTACATGCAAATCGGCTGCACATTTGTTATTCATATTTTATCGGCCCATGACCTGACCTCTTCTGTTTATCAAAATAGATACAGAAAAAAAAGAAAAAAGAAAAGAAAAATACATGCGCGAGAATCTCTATTTATTATGGAAAAGGAGAGGAAAAAAAATAGACTGACATTCGAATATTTACTTAACATGACTTGCTTGGTCTTGTCTCAAATAAAAAGTATATCGTATTCCCTTGAGAGAGAAAAGGAGAAAGAAAGACGAGAATTTCTTTGGGTTAGTGCGGTTTAAAGATGAAACGATGCAACTACTTATTGCTATAAGTCAGTGGTTTCCAAGCTTTTTGTTACAACGCCTACCTTAAAAATATTTATAAAATTGCTATTAATTAATCAAAAAATCATGAAATTGGCTCATTTTTGTTCTGATTTTCTCAT